>PVJN01028364.1:0-27287 GCA_004026805.1 Lasiurus borealis | reverse complement strand
AATGCTGACATCATTCCGGCATTTTCAAGTCATTCTTCCATGTCTGAGACTTGTTTTCTTCACCTTTAGTATGAGAATAACAAGCTATCTCAATAGGGTTGTGTGAAAGCAACGTGAGATCATTAATAAGTGGAAAAATATTATAAAGCATTATATAAATATTTATTATTTATTGTATTATATTCACCTTTCTTATACACTGGTACCTCGAGATACGAGTGCCCTAACATACGAGATTTTTGAGATACGAGCCATCGAGCGAGCGATTTTTGCTTTGAAATATGAGCAACATTTGAGATAGGAGTAATCTTGCGGATCGGCCGGCTGCATACAACCCACCAGTTTACCGCGACTCAAGCATCTCATAGTTTCCCACGCCTCAAGGTTACAGAACGAATTAAACTCGTATCTCGAGGTACCACTGTATTTGATTGTCATTCACCCAATCTGTCAGTAAGTTTACTAGCCAGTAAGGTGTTAAGATGAACCTAATCTGGAAGAATTTTTGTTTGGGAGTTGCTTGTTTGGTAACTAAGAGAAAAGTGTAATTGGCTCTTTAGAGCATCTAGTTTAGTGTCTGTTGGTGAGGGATGCACTTTAGAATCTCCGAGGCTGTTTTACAAGTACAAACGCTGGCTGCCACCCATTGGAAACAGCTTATCTGGGCAATTCTGATGCAGAGGCTTTGGGGAACCCTTGGTGTGGATGTGTGGCATTTATCTGTACTACTTTGGTCTCCTGGAAGGCCTCCTCTGATACTGTGTATAGCTCCAGCAGGCTGGACTGACTTGTTAGCATGTGTTTGGGCATTGCCCTGAGAGACTTCCTGATAGTAAGGAAGTCCAGGAGGCAATTGTTCACAAGGAGAGCCCCTGGGGCGAGCGGTTAGAGTGTAGGGTGAATGGAAGAGAACTGTGACAATTCTTGCAGTCTGTAGGTTAAGGGCTGGACTCTCACACAGAGGGAGTAGAAGTAGAGAAAGGGTTAATTCGAACTGCTAGGAAAGCTAAAAGTAAATTTTAAAATGCTGATCTACACATATTCATGCTGGGGTGAGAGGCTGCTTACATGCTTGCTGGGCATTTTGGTATTTACCACTTAACATCTTTTCAACTTCTGCAAGGGATTTCCCCCCCCACTCTCTAATGGAAACACAGATTTCTCAGCAAGCCATTTATTTCTCAAGGCAGGTTATTGGGGGGTGATGGGGTGAGGGGAGGAAATTAATGCATCATCTAGATTATGTACTTGCCTAGCAATATCTTTTGCTAACCGTTCCTGAGATGATAGTAGTCTATTAATTTGGGGCCAGTGTGTAGGTTTTGTTTTAGTTTAACAACAACAACAACAACAAAACAGTGCTTCTCTCTCTGATTATGGAGACATGAAAATTCATGAGTGGAGGAAAAGTTCTGAAGTGCTCGGGGAGGTGATGGAGACCTCCCTCCGCAGGTGGATCCCTCTCCTCGGCAGCTGTTTCCTTCAGACTGTTTTTCACTTAAAAAAAATATTTTAATTTTTGATTGATAAAAATTTTCATTTTTAAAAGTGCAGTTATATAGCAGACTGTCATCCCAACAGTTACAAAACATTGGAAAGAAATTCGTTTTTTCAGAGTAACAATTCTTCCTCTGGAAGATGAGGATTTTTCCTCTAGCACTCTTCTCCAGCTGATAGAAGGCAAAGCCCTTCAGTCAGAAATAAGGCTGGTTACAGCTGCTACCAGCCAGCCTCTTACTCTCTGTTGTTTGTGTGAACTTGGAAAAGCTGTTTCACCTCTTTGGTCCTCAGTTTAGCTATGTGGCTTGTGAGGCCCACTCCAGTTCTTGCGTCTGTGAAATACAGAGAAATCTTTGAGTCTGGCTAGTTGCTCCCTGTGTGATTTAGGCCAATTTTCTTAATCTCCTGTCATCTTTCACCATTTCTATCAAAAAAGCCTACCAAGAGCACAGAGATCAAAACCGTGAGTCAATCTCGATGTGCTTTATAACCAACAGTGCCACATGGAGCTAGGAGGACCATGGTTCATTGGCCCCTGCTCCTAGGAGGACCCAGCACACCTCCTCCTTCCCACCTCATTTCATGCCTGACTCCTCTCCAACGCAAACGGCCTCCAGATCAGGCAAGTCTCCTCTGCCCACATCCTTACCTGATGTTACACATGCTGTTCCCACCTGGAAATGCTTCCTTCCCTATCCCTCTACCCAGTTCTCAACCTAGCCTCTAAGGTTCAGTGTTCCACAGACCCATCACTGACCACCCGCTGGGAGACCTCTCCTGGCATTACTCACTGTACAAAGTCTTATTAGCATTTAATTGTCTTCCTTACACTCTGATTTCTCTCCTTTCTTAATTATGGGTAATAGTAATGTAAGGTTTGATGACCCATTTGGGGGGAATGTTCTAAGGTGGCATGTAGGGAAGAGTTGCTCTTTGTCCCTGATTAGTGATCCAAAGAAGACTGGATCTGGGGATTCAAGCCCGTAAACCAGTTCATTGAGTGACCAGTGGAAGGACCAGAGGCTGTGTTGATCATTGGGAGCTAGCCTACAACTGGAGGTTAAAAGCACAAGACTAACCACCCCTTCAATGAAAATGTAGTAAAATAAAGAAAAAAATATTTCAGAACTGGATTTTCACCTCCATTTCTCCCAAGATTGATATAGTTTTTATTCATACTCTCAAGGTATTAGAAAATGGAGATCAAAGAGGGTCAAAACCAGCTCTTTATATAAACCAGGGAGCTGATATTCCAATGGGTTGAGATTTTTTAGGATTAAAATTTGAAAGTAAGAATATGCAAACATTCACTTCAGCAGATACTTACTGAGTTCCTCTTGGGCACTGAGCCCTAGGCTAGGTGCCAGGGATGGCAAACAGAAAGACATGACTCTGGCTCATAAGATGCCAGAATCCAGTGGTGAAAACCAGGGGAAGTCTCAGGGACAGTAAGGGATTAGGGCATGGGAAGCAAGCATGAGGGAACGTGCGCAGAGGAATGTGAGTGGAGCCATATCAGAAATGAAGGAGAGCCCTTGAAGATGCAGATGGGGAAGTGGTGGAGAGAGGCTGGCTAGTGGGGCTGGGGCCAGGTCTGGAGGAGCCTTTATTGCCACACTGATCATTTATATTTGGCCTGAAAACCACAAAGAGCCACTGAGGGACTATTCAAGTAAAGGAGTTAAAATGATCACATCTGCATTTTAGAACGAACCTGTAATTTTCAAGTGACTATTTCATATAACTAAGCATAATACACTTGAGTCAGTTTTCTCACCAGCAAGTAATAGCCCACTGGCTTTAGAAGGTACAGGAGTGCAGAAAGGGCTGGGAGTGTGCCAGGAACGCTTTTCAGTTTTGCCTGGAGCCTTCCAAAACAGAACCTGCCCGTGTCCTAAAAGGCCTAAATCCTGGCTTACTGCTTCACCTGGGGCAAGTCACTGCACTCTCTGTGCCTCTGGTTCTTAATGGGAGGAAGTGCATTAGATGAAGTGAAATCAATTTATTGGTTTATGACCAGTATTGTGTGTGTGTGTGTGTGTGTGTGTGTGTGAAATAGAGTATGTCTGGGAAGAACACTCGCTATGTCTCCTTTACTCTCGCAGTACTGCCATGCTCACAGCACTTCTGACTGACACCAGATGTGTGGGTTTGCCACACATCAAAAAATGCTGTGTCACCGCTAGATGTCCTACAACACACCAGTTCTGTCAGTTCTGATACTACCTGTCTGGAGTCAGTGTCAGATCCTGTAGGTAAGGATTTCAATCCTATAAGATTGCTCCCATCTAAGACTCCAATCTCAAGTACTAGGTTGTCACCTATATTTTTAACCTATCAGCCTTACATTGGGGTTCCATGACAACCTCCTTGGGAACAATGATATACTAGAATGGCTCATAGTACTCAAGGAAACACTTGTATTTACCAGTTTATTATATAATTAGAGGCTTGGTGCATGAAATTTGTGCACTCAGGGGAGGGAGTAGTGAAAGAGGGGGAAGTGGTCCTCCAGCCTGGCCTGTGCCCTCTCACAGTGCAGGAGCCCCGAGATTGATCACCCCAAAGAGGTAGGCTCTACCCACCCATCTGGGCTCCTCAATGGGTTGCCCCAAAGAGCTAGGCCGGAGCCGGGGGTCCTGCCTCTGTGCCTCAAGGAGCCTGGGACCCCGGCCTCACTGTCCAGAGCCCTGGGACCCCCAGGCTTCACCACGCAGAGCCATGGGACCCGCCTCTGCACCACACACGCAACATCAAGCCCCCACCCAACCGAGTGCGCCTGCTGTGCAAGCAGCCTCCTGGTGATTGCTCTTTGTGGCGTGAGGGTGTCACAGCATGAGGCCATGATGACCACTTAGGTTTTTATTAATAGGATAAATAATACAAAAATAGAATGTGAAAATAAATAATAGAATATGAAAAATAGGAAGATGAAAAGGTAAGTAGGGCAAGGTCCAGAAGGCCCCACATGCAGGAGCCTCTGTCCCCATGGAGTTGGGGTGCATCGCCCCGCCTGGCGTGCAGGTGTGCTTACCATCCCAGAAGCTCTCTGAACCCTGCACTTTGGGGGCTTTATGGAGGCTTCTTAACATAGGGCATAACGGATCATTTATTCCACTGCTATTCCCGGTACTTTCCCGAAGGATGGCAGAGGGGGCTGAAAGTTCCAACCTTCTAATCAGAGCGTGGTCTTTCAGGTGAACACCCCCTATCTTGAAGCTATTCAGGAGCCCCCCAAGAGTTGCCTCATTACAACAAATGTCACTCTTTCTACCCAGGAATTTCCAAGGGATTTAGGAGCTCTGTGTCAGGAACTAGAGTCAAAGACCAAATAGCAAAACAAAAGATGCTCCTGGTATTCTTATCACTTAGGAAATTACAAAGGTTTTAGAAGCTCTGTGCTAAGAACTGGTGGCAGAGATGAATATATGTATTTTCTATTATTTCACAAATACATGGGAAAAAGTGCATTGCACCAATAAGGATATTGTCATTTGTGAAGCTTTGGTTTCAACTACATCGTGTGTGTTGTGTGTGTGTGTGTGTGTGTGTGTGTGTGTATGTGAGTGAGTGTGCGCGCTAGGTTGTGATAAAATTGTATTCAAACTCCAAAAAACAATCAAATGTTTGAAAACTAATAGACTCCCTTCCAATTCTAAGATCCTCTGATTTCCTTATACTGCTGACCAGTAGATTGCTGAAGATTGCTCTAGAAGGATATATGAACTACTTTATTATTGTGCACATGGCACTGGGCTACTTTAATATGTAAATAGGTTTTCCCCTGAATTTTTATAGGGCGTGTCTGTAAAAGTGCTTTCACATTTTTATTCTGATATTTGGTAGTGTTCTTTCAAGCAGCAAAAGAGCTTGTTTTCTATTCAACCTTTGTGCTGTCAATTGCGACACCTAGTGGCAATATAGCCTTGTTGCAGGTATCCTGTATTCCCCTTAGCGAAGAAAGTGATCACCATGTCCCATTTTGTAAATTATTTTTAAAAAACAGGAAACTCGCATTTACTCCTTAGTTCATTAACTTTATATGCGGACAAAGAAAGCCTATGACTTCTTCGATTATTTAAAATTTTTTAAATAGTATCCTGAAATCACTGTTAATCATAACAATGAGAGAAATTTAACAAAGCATGCCCTGATAGGTTAATGGGAAATCATAGTCCAGCTTATCTACAGCCCTTGGTACACTGTTATTTACATGTGTGTGCCAGATTTTCAGGGTTTAGCGTGGTGCCTGCACTTGGTGTACTCAGTCTTTGTGGGTCATCACTGAGCCCAGGGTCTGGACCTGCTTTCCTCATTGGGAATTGCCACCTACTCCCATCTTTAGAGAAGATTCCTTTCCCCTGACACCAGCAGCAGAATGGGAGGTGGTCTCCTCAGCCTCTTTCTTCAACAGATTCAGAGAGAGAATGTCCACCCTTTTCCTGCTTATTAATAGAGAGCTGGCTAAATAAAATGTGATTCTGTATTGCAATAAGGTGAGTGAATTCAATCCCATGTGTCAAAATAGGCAGTGCTCATAAACAGTTAAGACAGAAAAAAAAAAAAAACTAGATGAAAACAATGCAATCAAGACTATTTTATATCAAAAATACACAAATACCACATGTTTTCTATAGTGTATATATAATGTAGATTTAAAAAAAAAATGGTCTGGAAGGATGCATGCCAGACTTGTAAGAGAGGTTAGTTACCTAGGAGGGTGGGAATTTGGACTGGAAGTGAACCTGAACGACTGTGGCTTTTTTTGAAATGCTCCACTTATCTATCCACAGACTGTGAAACTTAAAGCTCATTTTTGAAAAGAATTTTAGAGCTCGTAGATAATTTGGAAGCCATAGAAACATTTGAAGGAGAATTTAAAAATTATATATATATATATATATATATATATATATATATAATTACCCAGGGAAAACTGCAGTTAAAATATTGATATATTTCCTGGTACTAGTTTAAACATATCTCATTAGGATCATTCTGTATTTGGTTTTACATCCCATTTTTCCCAGGTAACATTATATTTGGAACATTTTTCCATGTCATGTAATATTCTTTGAAAAAAGCAACTTAAAATAATTAATATTTCTTTTAGATAAAAATGTACCAAATAACTCTGCTGTCATTGGGGTTTTAGGTTATTCCTAATTCCTCACTGTTCATTTACCATCAATTCATTGAGTACTTATTTCTTGCATTGTCAGGACCTGTGCTAGGAATATGGCAGTTAATAGCGTAGACAAACCCCCTCCGTCACAGAGCTTTTTTTTTCAAAATGTAAGTCAGTCAGAAATGTGTGCAGGAACAGTTGCTATCTTTAAGTTTTCTATAGTGCATATATAATGTATGAAAAAATAAATAAAAGGTCTGTTATTAAGGGAATGAGCAGATCAAAAGATATGGATGTTTTAAGACTTTTGATGTTGCTAAATTCTGCACCAGTAAGGCTGTACCAATTTACATTCCCAGCAACAATCTGTTTTACCATTTCCTAAAATCTTTGGAAATAATTTCCTTTTACCTTGCTTTTATTATTGAATCAAACATTTTTTTCTTCCTGTCTTTCTAAATATGTATGCATTCTCAGCTTTGTTCCTTCCCGATATTATACATTTCTCAGTGGTGCTGGGTTAATTTTTCATCTTGTGCATTGTCTACATGATTGATTACACATATCTCCACTTCCCTCCAGTCAAAGCTGATTGTCCATGTACTGGTTCCTTTACAATCGGAAGCATGGAGTTAAAAATTAGAATGTATATGTAATTTAAAGAATTATTATAAGAAATTTCATAAATACTCAAAAGAGTACAATGAATCCTTACATACTTAAGTCAAAATCAGCAATTACAATTATTGCCATGTTTGCTTCATTTAACACCCTTAACTTTATATTTGTTCAAACATTTTAAAGTTATAGCCATTATATTGTTTTTACAAGTGCGTTCAGAATTCTGTACAGGCAGTCCTCGGGTTACTTCAGATTCTTCCACGTACATTGTTTTGTGGTTACACTGCCATCTCTGATTTATTTGTTAAAAAAATCCTCTTTATTGTCTCACTTCATTACTGTTGTGCATGTGCTCCATGTGAGTGACTTAGGTGCTTATGTAGGTGGGTTCCAACTTACAGAGAAAATTGCATTACCTTGTGCCGTAGGAACAGATTTCTGATGTAAACCAAGGATCTACTGTATTCTGTCCTTTTACTCCATTCTTAGCTGTTAAAATCTTTTGGGTTTTGTCCTGTTTTTACTTCTGAGGGTGGGGCTTTTCTTCTGAAGCTGCTACCCTGTTTCCCCAAAAGTAATACATCCCCCAAAATAAGACCTACTTCCAATTTTGCCTTTTGCTGTAATATAAGGCATCCCCCCGAAAATAAGACCTTCCCAATAATAAGGCCTCCTTGGAATATAAGGCCCCTGAAGCTACCATAAGGCATCTGACTCCTGATTTAAAGAAACCTCGCACTGCCTCAACAGCTCCGGCTGCGCTGCAGCCAATCAGTGAGCTGGTTTGTTATGACAACTACTACCGTACCGTATATAGGTAATAAATTTCCTTTTTTTTTTTTGTTCAGCAATAAATGTGTAACGTATTATTCTTCGTGGAAAAATAAGACATCCCCTGAAAATAAGACCTAGCGCATCTTTGAGAGCAAAAATTAATGTAAGACACTGTCTTATTTTCAGGGAAACAGGGTAACTATAGAGAAAAAAACCTTATTATAAGCTGGACAAATTCTAAACAAAGCTGTTGGGGAAAAGGTATGACAAAACTATTTCATATCGCTGTTTCTAAAGCAAGTCTTAATGGACAAATCTTTCAACAAGTAAATTTCAACTGTTCTCAGCTGTTATTGAAGAAATTATGTGGCTTACTCTACCCACTTTGTACACATTTAAACGTTAGTTGGTTGCTAAAAGAAACAAATTTAATATATTCATTAGCATTTAAATTTATTTGAAAATGTGGGTATGCTCAGTATGTCCTACACTTTTAACCCAGCAAAGTAACATGACTCCTTGTTCTATTTTTTCCCCATTTACTTTTTTCTCCCCCATTTATTGACTTTAGAAAAAGAAATATTGACTTGTTGTCCCACTTATTTATGCATTAATTGGTTGATTCTTGTATATGTACTGACAGGTTCAAACCCACAACCTGGGAGTATTAGGATGATGCTCTAACAGCTGAGCCACCTGGCCAGGGCCTTTTCTATTTCTAATTAACTACAGTGATAATTTTTAGAAAGCTAAACTTAAAACAAATGGACAAACTCTCCCACACTGAGTAGACTGGAGAAATAACTTGTACAACAAATAATTAATCAGATCACTGGTAAGAACCTGCAGAGGGAGCTGCTACTTTTCACTGGAGCAAATTAGGGCCGATTTCCTCTTCTGAGGGAGAGCTCCTTGGCAGCACAGTTGCTACTTATAAGCTTCAGGTCCTCAGGGTCTTGTCACTTAGCCATAGGACTTGTGTCCGTGCATCCTGGAGACAAGTAGGAGCCATCATGGCAGGGTGTTTTACTTCTTCCTAGGCATGTTTCTTTACAGGGTGACAAAGGTCTCAACACTGCAGGGGACTGGAGGCTGCAGGTAGGCAACAGTTATTGCTACCCTCTCTCCTCCTGGCCAGAAACACCTCCAACCTCCAGCAGTACCTGTGAACTTACCCACACTGCCCAAACTTGAACCCAGCATGTGGCCCTCCCTGAGCTCTTCTGGTCCAGGCTAAGTGAATGAGGCCCAGGGATCTCTAGGGTTGGGTCAGGTAAGCCAATCCCAAAGCATCTGCTCAGCCTTTGGAAAGGAATACCGTGTGCAACTAACTACACACACTAGAAGTGCTGGGATGGAAACCAAGTACAGCCAGCCTATTTAACATGTTAATATACCAAATTAACAAGGTGTTCATAAATTTACACAATGCTGTCAAATACATCAGTTAAAAAAAAGCCAGCCCCTCTACACTCCTGTAGAAATAGATAACCGCTCACATTTGTCAAGGATAAACGTGTGAAAGGAGCAGCAGGGGAAATGCCACACACCTTCTGAAGCTGGATGAGGAATGAAAGTTTGAACAAAGGCACAGGGTTTAAGAACTCATCTTGATCTGATGGGAAATGGGAAGCCCACGAACACTTTCCAAACATCCTAACCCTAACCCAGTGGTCCGCAAACTCAGTCAACAGAGCCAAATATCAACAGTATGATGACAAATTTCTTAAGAAAGCTGAAAACCTACTTGGGCACATGGGCCATGAAGTTTCAATCGCACTTGTATGTATGGGCCTGAATGTATTATGTCGAAGAACCACACTTAAGGGGCCAGAGCCACAGCTTGCTGACCACTGCCCTAACACTAGGCTTTGGATAGAAATCAACCAGTATTTACTAATGCTACCAATAGCAGTTTCTTAGACTTAAGGCTAATGAGCCTCATTGCAGACATAAAACCCCACCCCTCTATGCAATCTTGAAACAACTCATGGGCAATGAACCCCCATAGACTCAACAACCCATCTTGACTATTACTACCACTTCATTGTTCTTTGTAGTAGAGTCAGTTTATCAGTTGACAAAATCAACCCACATCTTTGTATACCTGGTCTTTCCTTGAACAAGCTTTTCTATACCTGAAATCCACTTTATTAAATCATCCAATGCCTAAATTTTGCTGTCATAACCATGGAAGCTACATGGATACTGACACTAAACATCAGAGCTAGGAGCAATTTTAGGATAGTATTTATATTGGGTCCCAAGATGCATCTAAAGTGATTCCTGCCAGTTTAGATATTTTTAAAAATGTTTTTGATTTCAAAGAGGGAGATTGATTGGCTGCCTCCTACCTGGAATTGGGCCTGAAACCCTGGCATGTGCTTTGACCTCCTGGTTCATAGGATGAACCTCAACCACTGAGCAAGGCCAACGGGGCCATTTTAAAAAATATATTTTATTGAAATTTTTACAGATGAAGGGAGAGGGATAGTTAGAAACATTGATCAGCTGCCTCCTGCACATCCCTAACTGGGGATGTGCCTGCAACCGAAATACATGCCATTGACTAGAATAAAACCCGGGATCCTTCAGTCCGTAGGCTGACACTATGCACTAAGCCAAACCAATTAAGGCCAGTTTTTAAAATTCACTGATATTTTGCTTATTCAATGTATTGGGGGGTGGGGGAGGGGACTTTGCTATGAATCCCATTTACTCTAGAAAATTCGGAATTAACTGTTTTCCCAATATCCTAAAATTTTAAGTTATGCAATGCAGTCTATGGTAAGGAAAATAAGACACAAAAACATTTTAGGCATATGAAAATTTATTACTATTGTGATTTCACCATCAAAACTTAGGATCTTGGTCTTTCCTTCTTGCCTTTGTATAAGGCCAAAAGAGACACATTGGCTACTTTGACAACCTTAAAGCGAACTCCAGGAATGTCACCAACAGCATGACCTTTGCGACCAAATCCAGCAACCAGAACTTCATCATTTTCCTGGAATAAAAATGACAGTTTATTCTGGCATCGGTAGCAATCACTAAAAATATTCATCATATAAGATAGCTAGGAGGAACAGCCCCAGGAACAGATTAAAAGCACTTACCTCAATAAAATTCAAACAACCATCATTGGGTACAAAGGCTGTGATTTTTTTGCCATTCTTGATCAGCTGGACCCTCACACACTTCCTGATAGCAGAATTTGGCTGTTTGGCTTCAACCCCACTGAAACATAAAACAGCACAAAAGTTGACTTGCTGAAAAGGGATACATTTTAATTCAGGAAGCACAAAACGTTATTACAAACTGTACTGTTTCTACCTTTTCTGTCTATTCCTAAAATTGCTAAATGCCTGTGATTTCAACCAAGTATTTCCTGTCTTAGTGTCATTAGCACAACAGGAGACACTGGCTCCTCTATAGTTGTAAAATACGGGAACAAGAAATTCTGAATTTAAAACTTGACTATCACTCAATTTGATTGGATAGATTATGATTTTATGAAGTAAAAAAAAAACGTCGAGTACTGTAAATTCATGAGATTGTGTAAACCTCAGGCAAGAAAACTCCAGTTTTCTCAAGGAGAAAGGTGTGATTGGTTGCATTAAAAAGTTCACGGATGCGGAGACCAGTTTGGCTCAGTGGATAGAGCGACGGCTTGCGGACTGAAAGGTCCCAGGTTCGATTCTGGTTGCGGGCATGTACCTTGCTTGCGGGCACATCCCCACTGCGGGGTGTGCAGGAGGCGGCTGATCGATGTCTCTCTCTCATCGATGTTTCTGACTTTCTATCTCCCTTCCTCTCTGTAAAAAAATCAGTAAAATATATTTAAAAAAAAAGTTCATGGATGAAAAAAAAAAAGTTCATGGATGTCAAGTTTAGAACAGTTCCCACACAGACTGCCATTTGTCCCTTATTTCTCCCCTCCCCTCCCACCCCAATTGAAGTAATAATATTAAGGGATTAAAACCCTTTGTCCTCTAACCTCCGAACCCTCATGCTACCAACTCTCATACATACATACTACAGCTACGCAGAGACCCAGAGTTTATACACCACGGCTTCTTTAAGTCAAAGGACCGTGAGCTTTCACTTACACTTTTTCCAGCACAATCCCCTTTGCGTGGGAAGCGCCTCCGAAAGGGTTGGCCTTCAGGGCCGTGCCCAGGTGAGCCTTCTTGTACTGTTTATCGTGCCACTTCTGATCCCGCCGGTGGCTCCGGAGCTTGCGGGCGGTGCGAAGGCCGCGACACTTGCCTGAGAACCACAACCACCTGAGTTCCCCGTAGGAGCGCCCGGCGACACTTCACTCCTAAAGCACCAACTCCAGCTGCACTGGCCGGTAGCCCTCGCACATCTTGGCACGTGGTCCAAACCTGAAGCCTCCCTTGGACCAACTAAGCGATGGGCACAATCGCCCCAATGGGTGCATCTTCCCCAAGGCCCCGGGCCCCTCGCCCCGGCCCCTCAGCAGCAGTGTCGCCGCCCAGCTCCCCCCGCTCCGAGGGCGCCGCGGCCTGGGCCGCACGGGGCCCCGGCGGCTTCGGCGCATGTGGCCGCGGGCGCGGAGTTTCCCCCCGGGCCTCCCTCGTCCATCCTCCCTGCGGCGTCCCCGTCTCCTCTCCGCTCCCACCCGCCCGCTCCCCCGGGAACTCCCGGCTTATGTTTGCCACCACCGCCGGCCGGCGGGAGGCTACTCACCCATCCTGCTGGCGCCACGGGCCTGAGCGAAAGAGAGAAGCTGGACCGGAAGGAGCCACAAGCCCCCGCAAGCAGGCCCCGCCCCGCCGAGGACCCCCGCGGCTGTCTGCGCCGCGCCTGACCCGAGTCCGGAGCCTCTCCGTTGAAAGGGACAAGTGTGCACCGCTTTCCGGAATCTGCGTCTTATCTAACCTTTTTGAAATTCAGGGACAGATAACTTAGGTCGGTGTTTATTTTCTGTTTAGGCGGATGCCGGAGGCAAAAGGAACAGGGACCCGCTCCCAGTGCGGCACTGGCGCGGTCGGCAAAACCACGGGGGCGGGGTTTGGCGGCGCTGGGGGCGGGGCTCGGCGGCGTTGGGGGCGGGGCTCGGCGGCGCTGGAGGCGGGGCGGAAGCAGAGGGCTCTGGTCGGCGTGTGGGTGGCGCTGGGTGGGCCACGTGCTTATATAGTTTGGGAACTTGGGCCTCTGGGTCTGAACACCCACTCGCAGGCAGCATGGTGAATGGAAGTAGTTTTAGTGAAGTCATGTGATTAGTCATTAAAAACCCAAGCTCTGGAAGTGGACCAGGCCTTACACCCCAAAGCTGCCATTTACTGGTTTGTGCGAACTTGGACAATTCATTTAATTAGCTCCTCAAATCTCGGTTCGTTTTGCAGAGTAAGAGTTTTGTTGCGATTTTAGTTCATCCCACAACTATTTTTTAACTTGTCTTCTCTGTGCCAGGCATTGGGGATACAGCAGGTAACAAGGGAGTGAAGGTTACTCCTCTTACAAAGTTTATATTCTATGTGAGAGAAGCCAAGAAATTATATATGTATATGTATATACATATATATACTAATTACTATGTAAAATTAATTTTACTATGTAAAATTATATATATATAAATTATATATATATATTACATATATATATAAATTATATATATATATTACATATATATATACTAATTACTATGTAAAATTAATTTTACATAGTAATTAATGCTATAGAGAAAATATAATTGGTTAAGGTGATACTAACTTGGAGGTGACATTGGCTACTCCTGATAGAGTTGCTGAAGAAAGCATCTGTGGACCCTAAAGTTGAGCTGAAGTCCCTAAAGAGAGGGAGTCCCTTAGGCAAGTAGAGTGGGTAGATCCTTCCAGGAAGAAGAGTTCTCAATAAGTAGAATGAGCTGGAGCTTTTCAAGAACCAAAGGACCAGGGAGGAGAAGCACAGTGAATGAGTAGTGTGGGGCTAGGTGAGACTGACTGGAGTGGCGTCAATAGAGTATGAGAGAGAAGGAAGTGTAGACCAGAACTAGAGACAGCTTTTGTAACGAATTTTTCTATAATGTGTAGGGGAAAGGGGCTGTATCTGAGGAGAGATCTGGAGCCGGGATGGGTTTGTTCTATGGCATTTTCGTATGCTGATGGGATTGTCCCAATAGAGAAGTAGAAATAGAAAATTCACTTAGAAAGGATAATGGCAGGAGCAAGTCCTTGAGTAGACTAGAGGGGAACCCAAGTGGAGGAATTGACCTCAGGAATAAGAACAATTTTTCTTTTGTAGTACAGAAGGCAAAGTATATCTAAGTAAATATACTTCCCATTTGCTCATGGGAAGGTGTAGAGCTTTGGTTTTGAGCAAAGTCATCAATGAAGAGAAGGAGCAGGGAAAAGAAGTTTGAGGAAAG
Organism: Lasiurus borealis; assembly: GCA_004026805.1. Lineage (NCBI taxonomy): Eukaryota > Metazoa > Chordata > Mammalia > Chiroptera > Vespertilionidae > Lasiurus > Lasiurus borealis. The sequence goes on along the minus strand of PVJN01028364.1, from coordinate 12,870 downwards.
AGGGTAGGATGTGAAATCATCGTCTACGTCCTAGAACCCTGCTAGCGGTTCATGACCCACAGGTTGAGAACTGCTGCTGTAAAGCCTAAGACCATCGGAAAACACAGATATTTACATTATGATTCATTAACAGTAGCAAAATTATGAAGTAGCAACGAAAATAATTTTATGGTTGGGGGTCACCACATCATGAAGAACTATATTAAAGGGTGGTGGCATTAGAAAGGTTGAGAACCATTAAATAGCCCTTCATGACACATACTATTTTAGGTGCCTTACATTTATTAATTCATTTAATTCTCACAACACTGAGAAGTAAATCCTTTTAGTACCCCTGTTTTGCTAAGGTATAGTTACTTAGTCCATTTGGGTTGCTATAATAAATTACCATAGACTGGATGGCTTTTAAACAACAAATTTATCACAGTCTGGAGACTGGGAAGTAAAAGATCAAGGTATTGACAGATTCAGTGTCTGTTAAGAGCCCTTCTTGGTTCATAAATGATTCTCATTTTGCTATAACCTCAAATGGCAGAAGGGCCAAGGCAGCTCTCTGGTGTCTCTCATTTTTTGTTTGTTTTTTCAAATTTTATTGAGATATATTTGACACATTGGAATCTCTTTATAATCCCATTTATGAGGGCTTATGACCCAGTCACCTCCCAGTGGCCTTGCCTTCGAATACCATCATCTGATCCTGACCACTGTGACTCAGTTGGTGGGAGCCTTGTCCAGTGCACCAGAAGGTTTCCGGTTTGATTCCTGGCTGGGCACACCAAGATACATATCTATCAGTGTTTCTCTCCTCCCCTTTCTCTAAAAGAAAAAAATTGGTAATTTGCCAAAACCGGTTTGGCTCAGTGAATAGAGCATCGGCCTGCGGACTGAAAGGTCCCAGGTTTGATTCTGGTCAAGGGCATGTACCTTGAATGTGGGCACATCCCCAGTAGGGGGTGTACAGGAGGCAACTGATCAATGTTTCTCATCAGTGTTTCTAACTCTCTATGCCTCTCCCTTCCTCTCTGTACAAAATCAATAAAATATATTTTTAAAAAATGGTAATCATGTCCTTGGGTGAGGATTAAAAAACAAACCATATAGGGATTAGGTTTCAACATCTGTTTTGCCTTCTCATCTAGGCACGTGAAAAGATAGATTGACAGGAATGTGAGATTGTTGAACAGTTCTGAGGGCCAATTTGAAACTATGCAGTTACGTAAACCATCATGGTTTTGTATCGTCTTCAGGTTCATTCAGTGTAATGACTAGGTAGATGGAGAACTGGATTTTAACAGGGTTTGGGATAGAATCTAGTCAAGTGTCCAGGATAATACTCTAGCTATCTGAGCCACACCAGCCAGGGCAAAAATAAAGTATTCTTATTATAATTTGCATGTCCATGGGTTACTAGAAGTATATGGATACCAGTAGACACCTTGTCCCCAAAGAATACTGTTTGTAGTTCTTGAAATGTTGGGGGAGGGGCAAGGAGGAGAACAAGTTTCTCTCTTTCCTAGTATTTCCTTCCAAGTAGAAAGATTTAAATTAGTGTAACTCCTTATTTCTCTGCCGTTGACTCATTCCAAGCCAGCTGAGGAGGGGTGACATCTGTGATAAATGGCCAAGTTCTTCTTCATTGCCCAGCTTGCCCACTGAGTGTGTTTTTTCTGGCTCTCCTGGGACAGGCTTCTCATCCCTATGGAGAGTCTAAGGCTTCCAGGACCGTCTGCCATGTCTGTCTTCAGGGGAATGGGGTTCAGTTACAATCCATCTTGTTCCTGCACTGAACTTTGTCCTCCATCCTGGCCTTCCACCGTAATGAAGGTGATATTTGCTTCTCCACTTATCTTACCCTTAATTCTATTTCTATTGGTTTAGCACTCAGGTGGGGCAGTAGGGTATTATTATTTGATTTCTCTTAGAGTCTACCCCTGTCAACTAGGAAGAAAGATTGATATTTTAAAATTAGATCAGTTGATGGGGAGGTTTACACTAACGGTGATGCCTTCACACTGTATAGGGGAGAAGCTAGCTTTTCCGAAGGATAGCCAGAAGTTTTAATATTGGAGCATTTAGATAGTTGGAAATAATTCCCTGTGATGTAGCTGTAAAAATTGAGGCATTAGTTGCTATGGAAATGTGACAGGAAGTTAAAATAACAGCTTTAAGTGAGGAAGAAGAAGCAGTAAGGGTAAGACCCATGATTACATGCTCTCTACAACTACTAGTGATGAATATTGAGTGCTTCATTTTACCTGATTAAATTATTAAACATAATTTTTCCTCTATTTAAAATGAATGAGATCCCTTATCTTCTCATTTTCGCTATTTTTTGGTACAGTGGTTATTCTCATATCTATTCCAAGGTGGAACTAAAGAAATATGTATGTAGTGCCATATTATCTTACTAATATTCAGGCCTGATTTTTAAAATCCTTGTTATTATAATTAAACTTCTGTGTAGGATCTAGGAGGGGCTTGACAATACGGTTCCTTGATATCCTTTGTGAAGTTGCGGGAGTTATCATTTTAACATGCATATTAAGTTATTCCTCAGGTCTTCTCTAACTTGGCTGAGAACCAAACAAAAGAACATAGGCTTCTATTTCAGCAGGGAACTTTGAATTATAAGAAATGAAAGAATTTTTCTCACTTGGAAAAGAAAGATACTGTTACTTCCTGGAAGAATTACATTTTAGAATCTCATTCCCTGGAGAGGTTTAAGAATTTGGTAGACAGGCCAGATCTGTTCTGTCAGTGAGGTCAGTGGGGACTAATTGATCTATGGTGATGAGGAATGACTTGAGGTCACTCTTTTAGCTTTTGCATTCCTCAGTAAAATGAAAATTCACCAGGATTATTTCTAGACTAGAGGCCTGATGCAAATTTGTGCACATTGAAAGGAAATTAATTAGAAGAAATATTTTAGAGGCTGGGGAAGGACTGCAGGAGATTGGCCGGCAAGGGAGGGACTGGGGGATATTGGCTCCAGGGCATGTGCAGTCCCACTCACCCAGTCCTGATTGATTGGACTCCACCAACAAGCTAACCTACCTGTCCGAGTATCTATCCCCTAGTGGTCAGTACACATCATAGTGACTGGTCAAACAGTCAAATGGTCGGAGGGACAATTAGCATATTAGGCTTTTTATATATATGTAGATTAGTTAAATGTAATATGTAAATTATATAAATTTAAAAACTATAAAAGTAAATAAAAACTTTTGAGTGTTTTATACTATAAGAGAGAAAAGGGAGGAGAAAATAGAATAAGAAAGGAAGAAATGAGGTGTTCCGAACAGGAATAATTTTTCCACAAGTTTAAACCATTGTCTTTTTATTTTGTTCCTAGCAGTCCTTAACAGTCCTTACTAATTATGAAAATAATCCAAATGAATGAATCTATAACCAGTTTATAGGTGTCATATTTAATATAACGAATAATACGTTCATGTGCCAATTTTAAAACTTACTTAGGTTTTAAGTTAAATTTTCCAAATTTAATTATTTAGCAAATAACATCTTGGATTTTTACTGAGTAGCTTGACACACTGCTCTCTTTGAAATTAAGTGTGCTAATTAATTTTTGTCCAAAGAATTCATACTGCTCTTCTTATAAATGATGGCTTAAAGTATAGGGCAACATCAGATAGCATATATTCTCAATACAAATTTTGTTTTAGTGAATTTTGACTCTGATTCCTGTCTGTTGAGGTGGAAGACCTGCAGGTACTTGGTGAGAGCATTTTTGAGAGTGATGGGGGCCTATTTCTCCCTAGGACCTAGTTCTGTTAGGTTCTCCCTGTCTCACAAACCTCTCTTCCAGTCCATGCCTCTATTATTACACTAAATTTGTTAACTAGAAATCTCTTTCAATCAAAGTGCTTGTGTACTACAAGTGAAAGAACTTGCTTTAAGCTGTGTTTAAGAACAAAAGCCCAATTATTGGAAAGACACGATAGTAGCTCATAGATCCCAGTAGCACCATAGTAGCTTTTAGATGCACATTGACCTCATGAAGTGAAGGTCCTGGTTTGCTAGATACAACATCTTAAAGGTGTTCAGCCAGCAATTATGCATTCACATTTTTACACATCACTGAGCTAGGAGCTTCTTGGGGGCTAGGAATGGGGTTTTTTGCCTTATATTCCTGACAATGAATGTTTGACTAATGGACAAATTTATGAAAGAATAGGCTTCCTATATCACTTTAGTTTGAGAGCCAAGAATGTAAATATATGTCACTAATTTGATATATTATCCATGTTCCAAGAAGTCAAAAGGGAATCTAAAGTAAGAAACATTAATATTTAAATTAAAAGCGCTTATAAGTATTTCATTTACTAACTTGAGTCTAATCAACTTAGACATTGATTTGATGAAAATTGGTAGAAATCATGGCAGCAGTTAGGCTGTGAACTTGATATAGAGTCTGCATCACAAAAAAAAAGGAGGAGGAGGAGGAGGAAGGGGAGGGGGAGGGGAAAGGGGAGGGGAGAGGGAGGAGGAAGAGGAGGAGGAGGAGGAGAAGGAGAGTCTGCATTAGTCTGAATTCTTCAGAGAAAAAGAAAGAATAGGAGATACATATTTATATATCCATTCATCTACCCAGCCATCCATTTGTTAATTCATTATAGGAATTGGCTTATGCAATTATAGAGGCTGAGAAGCCCCAAGATCTACAGTCAGCTAGCTGACTCAGGAGAGCTGAGGGTGTGGTTCCAGTCCTAGTTTGAGTTTGAAGACAGGAGAAGACTGATGTCACTGTTCCAGGACAGGTAAAGAAAGTAAAGTTTCCCTTACTCCATCTTTTTGTCCAATTCAGGCTTCCAGTGGATTAGATGAGGCCCACTCACATTGGGGAGTACAATCTGTTTCACTTAGTCTACAGATGCAAATATTAATCTCGAGAAACATCCAGAAACACTCCCAGATATGTTTAACCAAATATATGGGCAATTCCTGGCCCAGTCAACTTAATACATAAAATTAACCATCGCAGAATTATACCTCCTAACAAAGAACAAGAAGTACACATATACTGTAGTAGTTTGCTAATGAACCGATATAACTTGGGTTTTGTCTGTTTGCATTTTCAAACTACTGAATTTTTTTAAAAACATATTTTTATTGATTTTAGACAGAAAAGGAGAGGGAGAAAGAGAGAGAAACATCAGTGATGAGAAAGGATCATTGATTGGCTGCCTCCTGCACACCCCCTACTGGGGATCGAGCCCATAGCCAGGCATGTGCCCTTGACCAAAATCAAACCCCGACTCTTCAGTCGCAGGCCGATGCTCTATCAGCTGAGCCAAACCAGTTAGGGCCAAAACAGTTACTGGATTTAATGGACTATTTGAGTTAGTTGATTTTTCTACTAACAGTCGCCTAAATATTTAGGCCCCCGGAGTCATAATCATGAGGCAGGAAGTGGTAATTAATTATGTGACATTATTTGGTGCCTTTTATTGAGCACCAGCTTAGCCTCTAGGTTTATTTCAGTTACTTAAACACAATTCCTGCCCTCAAGGAACCAAAACTTTCTGGTGAGAAAATGCACTGTAAATGAGCAACGGGAAAAATAAATGTCTCAGTATACGAAGTGATACATATTATGGTGAGATTGAAGAGAATGCAGGGAAGGTTAGAGTGGAGCCACTGATATTCAAAAAAGCTTGGCATGTGGAGATGTTGAAAAGCTGAGTGCTAGCCTGTGCAGGAGCCTGGCAGGAAGAAGGGATGGCATAAAATGAGGTGAGAGAGACCAGCGAGGGCCATGTTGTGCAGGGTTTTGTAGGAGGGGGACAGATTTGGATTTTGAATCAGTGTGCAAAGATCTTTATAATTCATTTGAACAATTGACTAAGATGATTTTTCAGTCTGAGAGTAATTGGATGAATAGAGACTGGTGGTCTGGTATTGGTGTCTCTCGTTCAGGCCATTATAATGACAGGGTTCTTTTCCCAGCCTTATTAACGGGTTGAGCGTAGATGATTAAGGAGTCCAAAGACGAAAGATAGTTTTGAAAGGCATTGGGGGGTAAGAGGAGCTTCAGCTAAAAGGAACTGAAGGCTCTTCCCTTGACCAAGGACCTGTGCCTTTATTCTATCACAGTTTGTCCCAAGGCAAGGTGGAAATATACACTTCAAAGGGTAAGATATCAAAGGATATTGTCAGATTGGGAAATAGCCTACAGCTGTTGAGGTGTTGGGCCAACAGTAAGTAATAAAATGCCCTGAGCTGTCTGGCAGTTAACAATCCTATTCAGGTTTGGGGAAAGTGCCTTAGCTGTTTCCAACAGGTAAATTACATTCGACTCAACCCTGTTGAGCTTCCCAAGCCTCACCAACCTTTTGGTAAAACTCTTCTAATTATTACATGCTGGAATTGGTTCTCGGCAGTTTGGCAAATTCTAAATGCTTCTTAAGGCAAGTATTTCCCCAATGAGAACATAATTTAATATGATTATGGGAAGATAGATTTTTATATTCAAACTTCCAGGTAACATTTCAGTTAGCAATATATAGTAAATCAAAAAAGGAAGCAAACCCAAGGTATTTTTGGTCAGAAAGAAGGCAGCATGTATATATAACTTCATGGTCTCTTATGGAGATTGCTGAGGGGATATTTTACATGTGCCTGTGCATTTTCTGCATATCTTGTGAGCAAGTCACTAACTGCTATGTGTTCTGGAATATCTTTAGGATGTTTGTATTTGAACAGTTGAAAGGTAGAAATGATATCTTTCTTGGCAGCAAATAGCAGTTTGCTTATAGCCTTGGAAACTCAGGGTTTTCTCTCCTGAAATGAAACCCACTGCTCAGCATCTGAGCAGCAGATACAATGCCAGGCAGGTGTACCCTAGTGTACTGGTCGGTTTGCCACTCTGTTGACTAATGAGTTTGCTGACCACTGCCATAGTGCTTTACAGCCTGCAAGCTATCATATTAGCATTTTATGTTACTGCTTTTTCCCTCCAAAGTCACAAGATGAGCTATTCTCAATCACATCTTAACTGTGACTTCTATTCTAAAACACGTGTGAAACATAGTAGCTTCTAAATATTCTGACTTAAATATTTTTAATGAAGTGGGAGAAGACTTCAACAACAGAAAAAGAGTTATATTAAAATTTTAGTATCATCAAGTCATGAAATATATTAAAATGGTACTTGATTTAAGATAAAAAATGTTATGTATATTCTTATGCATGAAAATATAACTGAAGCAGATTTATGTAATGTTAAGAACTAAGGGACTAACACTGAGGTTTCTGAGTGTTCACAGAACCATTATCATCACAGTACAGGATCACCATGTACTTGTGCTCCCACTTCCTCCTGACCAGGGACTTGGGCAGCCATGTGGTTAAATACAGCGGCTACTCTCACGGGGGACCGTGAACTCCTGCTCTGGCAGCTGGAGGACATGTACTGTATTTGCCCTGACCAATAGAGTGGCCACTAATCACACATGGATACTGAGCACTTGAAGTTTTGGTTAATCCCAATTGAGATGTGTATAAATGTAAATTATACACCAGATTTCAGACTTAGGGTAGAAAAGGAAGATAAATATCACGTTAATAATTTTTTTAAATAATTATATTTGGCATAGTATTTTAGGGTAAATAAAATACAGGGTGAGGCAAAAGTAGGTTTACAGTTGTATCGAAAATATCACAACAATTAATAAATCATAATATAAGACAAAACTTTGTTTCATGTGCAAAAGTAAGTTTACAGTTTCCATACAACTGTAAACCTACTTTTGCCCCACCTGGTATATTATTACAATTAATTTAAGCTGTTTATTTTTATTTATTTCAATGTAGCTACTAGAAAAATTTAAATTACATATGTAGCTCTCCTTATATTTTTGTTGAAAAGTGCTCTTCTAGGTTCTTGCTACTCAGAGGTCAGTCTTTAGGTAAACAGCATCAGCACCATCTGGAAGAGAAACAAAGAAGCTCATAAATGCCTTCCTCCTAACCTCCTAGACCTACTGAATAAGATTTGCATTTTAACAAAATCTCATGTGATTTGTGTGTACATTAAAACTTGAGACTATAAGGCAGTGGTTCTCAACCTTCCTAAGGCTGTGACCCTTGCATACAGTTTCTCATGTGGTAGTGACCCCCAACCATGAAATTTTGCTACTGTTATGCATCGTGATGTAAATATCTGCATTTTGCGATGGTCTTAGGTGGCCCCTGTGAAAGGGTCCTTCGACCCCCAAAGGGGTCTGGACCCACAGGTTGAGAACCACTGCTCTAAGGCGAGAAACCAAGCTGGTGGTATACGTGAACACCTAAACTGCTGCCTCACACAACAATTTCAAAAGTACAGCCAAAAGACAAAACAGACATCATCCAGAATCACAGGAAAGCTGGCTGAATGGAAATTCTATAACTAGAAGGAAAGAGAGGGGCTCACGGAGACTCAGAGGAGCTGCAAAAAGGTGAGGTACGGAAACACATGCGTGGAAAGGATGGGCGGCAGAGTGCCTGGCTGGCTTCCTCTAGCGCAGTGGTTCTGAACCTTTCTAATGCCGAGACCCTTTAATACAGCTCCTCATGTGGTGGTGACCCCCACCCATAAAATTATTTTCGTTGCTACTTCATCACTGTAATTTTGCTACTGTTATGAACTGTAATGTAAATATCTGATATGCAGGATGTATTTTCAAAGTGAACATAATTAAAGCATAGTGATTAATCACAAAAACAATATGTAATTATATATTGTGAAATACAGTGGTACCTCGAGATACGAGTTTAATTTGTTCCGTAACCTTGAGGCGTGGGAAACTATGAGACGCTCGAGTTGCAGTAAACCGGTGGGTCGTGTCAGCTGGCTGATCTGCGCGATTACTCCTATCTCAAATGTTGCTCGTATTTCAAAGCAAAAAATCGCTCGCTCGACGACTTGTATCTCAAAAATCTCGTATGTTAGGGTACTCGTATCTCAAGGTACCATTGTATTTATTTCTAATTACAAATAAATGAAATTTTGTCTTAAATCGTGGTGTAGCATGGGCAACAGTCTTCATATAACAACAGTAAACTACATTGCTACACTTTGCTACACCGAGGAGCGGTCTGTTGGTTCCTAAGACCATGGGAAATATGTTTTCTGATGGTCTTAGGCGACCCCTGTGAAAGGGTTGTTTGACCCCCAAAGGGGTCGTGACCCACAGGTTGAGAACCACTGCTCTAGCGGGAAGGAGACGGAAACTCCCAACTACAATGAACCTCAGTTCTGACTGCACTAAATCCCAGTTCCAGGCGAGACTCATATGGGGAGGGCGGGGTCCTGGATTATTGTGAAAAGGGAGCAGTGCATTGAAATTTAGGAGAGCTGTGAAAGGCAGAAGTCTAAGGCACGCTAGTGTGCACACAGAGGGATGACTGCTGATTGTGCTGCTGGCTTTCTCTAGCGAGAGGAAGACAGAACCTCTCAAATGTGCTGAAATTTACTTCCAACTGCACTGAACCCATTTCGGGCCAGACCCTGGGAACCCAGTCTCATACGGGTCCTGGAGCAGACAGAAACTCAGGGCAGCTGGAAAGGCAGAGGTCTGGAGGCACACAAGCGCCAGTGCACACAGAGAGGGCTGTAGCAATTGCTGAGGGACACTGAGACCCAGGGGGTGGCTGCATAGTGCAGAGATGATGGGAAGCCAAGGCTGTCTGCTCAGCCCTGAGACTCCACCCCATCCAAGCTGAACACAGAGGCTTTTGCAACTTTGCAAGTCTTATATCATAAGGCTGACTCCAGCACAGAAGTTCTCCCGGCATAGACACAGCTGATCCTCACAACCAATTGGCTTGGAGGTCAGTTCCCCCCAGTGATACCAACAACAATCAAGACTTAACTACAACAAGGCTATAAACACAATCCACAAAGGGGTACACCAAGAGAGTCCACCTCAAGTAACTGGGGAAGCAGAGCTAGTGGGCCATATAAGACATCTAGCACACAAAGTTACTCTACCAACTCAGGAAAGCAGTGAAAATTTGGAGACAAATAAATAGATCACAAAAAAAGAAATGGAGAAAAACAAAGGACTAGATATAGAGTTCAAAACCACAGTTATAAGGATATTCAAGAATTTCCTAGAAAAGGCTGATAAATTTATCAAGACCCAAGAGGAGATGAAAAAGGACCAACTAGCAATGAAAAAGGACCAACTAGAAATTAAACATATTACTGACTGAAATAAATATTATACAGAGATCTAACAGCAGACTAGAGAAACACAAGAATCAAGTCAAAATTTGAAATACAAAGAAGCAGAAAACACTCAAATGGAAAAGCAAAGAGAAAAAAAAAAAACCAAAAATGTGAAGCTAGTGAAAGGAGCCTTATGGACAACTTCAGGTGTACCAACATCAGAATTATGGGGGTGCCAGAAGAAGAGAGAGAGCAAGATACTGAAAACCTATCTGAAGAAATAATGACTGAAAACTTCCCACACCTGGTGAAAAAAACAGACTTACAATTCCAGGACTGGAGCTAGGAATGCTTTGGAGTGCTGTGCGACTCCAAACCAGTGTTTTTACTATTACATTTTATGTTTCTCAGCAAATGGAGTCATGAAATACAGGACGAAAGTGTGAACTAGGACACAAGTAAAATCAGGTAAATTTCAGGATTTTCACTCTTTTATTTACCTGAAAAATGCTTGTAATAATGTATAGTTCTTGGATTTTTTTCAAGATAACTTAATAGATTTCTGCAAAACATTATGAGATTATTATTGAGTTAGAGTATCAAAACAATGCCAATTTCTAAACAAATCTTAATTGGCAGATTTTCCCTAAAAAATCTGCTCCCTAATAATCTGTTGTTGAGATGACTAACCTAAATAGACCCATTGGTTTCACCCTGTTTTTTGAAATACTGATTTCAAATTAACTAGTACCAGGCTCTTCCTTTTACCCTCCCCCATATATAATACATACTAGGAACCTTGTCTTTTTATTGGTTAAATATGTGGTCATTCACATAGTATGAAAAGTATTGCCGCTGCTCTGTTTGCAGTTATGCATTAACAGATGTGCTTGGTTTAAAGAAACGGATTCATTTCTTGATGGGGAAAAAAATCTTGTTTACTTTTTCACTTATTTTTGTATGCGTGGGATTTTCACTAACTTTGGAACAGATATTTGCCAGGAAGAATGTAAGGTGAGAAATTGCATGTCTTTTAAATGCAATATGTTTGTGAACTGCAGTGTAAATGTGAACTTAGGTGGTTTATATATTTTTGTATTGTCACACAGCTACATTTGTTATTCAAAATGGATATACTAGATTAGATCATTCAGAAGCTACTAAAATCATTGAACTAGAATTTATAAGTATGAGATAAAGATATAATCTTTTTTTACAAAAGGGAAGAGTTATTTGTTCAAAATACTCAGGAGACATTTTTATTATGTACCAAGGTATATATTTATGAAAAAATTACTTAAACCAGTGTTCAGATGTCTTTTAAACTTACAAGTAAATGTTATTTTCACATTTCTCCTGCCGGTATTATGTGAGAAGAGAGTAAGGAAAATATTTAAAACCTCAGAAATGTATAACCTGTCCCTCAAAAAAAAGGTATTAAATAATTTTAACTGGAAAGAGATAGTAATTGTATGGAGTACATAGTATTTAAAATGAACAAGCAAAATTTCTATTTGTTTTATTTGTCCTTTTTGCTTCTCTTTATACCATTTAAAGGAACATGTAGAGATTATTCTATAAGCAATAATATTCAGAACCTGAATTACTCATTTCAACAATAAATTTAATATGAATACAAAGGATGGCAGCAAGCAGGATGATCTGCCAAAACCATGTTAAAGAATTCTTAAATCTGATAAAAACTTTTTGTTTTGTTTTGTTTGTTTTCCCTCATTGTTTTCAAATCAATTAGTACTTCCTTTAGGTTCACCTTCTAATAATAAGTGACCTATACTCCTTAGATGGTTATAGTTAGCAATGTTTCCTCACCTGATTTATACATAAATGACTTACTTGTGTATTATTACACTGGTAAAATGTACATCAAAAACTGTAAAAATTCCATTTCTTTTTTTGAAACAGGGTGAATGGGTTTAAATAATCTTAGCTTCAGAAGGAACCCTAGAAATTTCACAAGTTAGTGATCATTTGAGCATAATAATATGGCATATTTTTTCATTAATGAGGTCCAGTGCACGAATTTGTGCACATGTGGGGGGTCCCTTGGCTTGTGGGGCGATCAAGGTCTATTAGGGCGTCTGGCTGGGGACAGGACTAGAGGAGGTTGGCCAGCCATGGGAGGTTGGCTGTGGGAGCTCACTGTCCACTAGAGAGCAGTTCCTGTGTTGAGCATCTGCCCCCTGGTGGCCAGTGTACATCATAGCAACTGGTGATTTGATTTGGTCATATATATATATATGAAGGAAACAGTTGTTTTGTGAATGTACTGTCAAATTATGGATCTGAAATTAAAAATATTTTTCAACTCTATGTGTCCATTTAAGGTTCTTAAGTCTCCAGGAAGGGTATATTGTTAAGCTTGTATTATGTATACTAGTGGCTCGGTGCACAAAATTTGTGCCCAGAGATGGGTGTCCCTCAGCCTGGCCTGCACCCTCTCTAATCTGGGACCCCTTGGGGGATGTCCAACTGCCAGTTTAGGCCCCATTCCGGGATTGGGCCTAAAGTGAAAGTCGTAATCCAGGACTGCTGGCTCTTAACCACTCACTTGCCTGCCTGCATGATCACCCCTAACCACTTTACCTGCCAGCCTATTTGCCCCAATTGCCCTTCCCTGCTGACCTTCTCACCCCCAACTGCCACCCTTGCTGGCCTGATTGCTCCCAACTACCCCC
>PVJN01028363.1:0-27305 GCA_004026805.1 Lasiurus borealis | reverse complement strand
TCTCAAGATATTTCTAGCTTATGCAAATCAGGCCTAAGCATGTGGTTTCAACACTAGAATCCAAGTGCAATGCGGTTCCATGCAAATGGCTTCATCACTGAAAAAAGTGAGCCAGGGGAACTCCCTTGAAGCTATATTCTGGTCCCTAGTCTCTCTGACAAGAAACAGTACTCAGCTAAAGTGAAGGAAAAAGTCTACTGGGAAGAACAAAATATGCTATTAATGACCAAATCTTAATTAATGACTAAATCTTCTCATGCTCAGCAATTTACTTTTGGATTCTGGGAAAAAAATCACCCACTGTGTGTTTGTCCTTACTGTCAAAAATATATATTATTAGTAAATGCTGCAAAATAGTCCAATATGCCACAGTCAGGTTGAAGCAATGGGGGAGGGGCGGCGCTAACTCTAAATTGTTTGGAACATTTTGGGGGATCTTTTCCCTTTTCTAGCCTTTATGATTTATGAGCAGAACACTTGGATCAGGCCTTCCCATTGGTGGAAAGCCAATTAGATTCATTCCAAACGATTAGAGCTACTAGCTCTAACTTGAGGTCAGGAGCATAAATAAATCATTACTCATGGGGAGGCTGTTCTTCCATTTTCTATAAGAATTTCAACAAAATCCTCAAAGTCTGAAAACCTCAGATGTTTTGATCATTTCCCTGTTTTGCCCTGACACTTGCATCACTAATGGCTTTTTCCAATATGGCTTTGACAGGCGTTAAATGACTCCCAGAAATTGGGCAGGACCCTTCATAGGACGTACAACCACATATCAGCGTCCTGTGGTCTTGCTCCCTGGAACTTGCTGACTCTCTTGGTTACCACGATGGAAAAACCGTAACTTCAGCTTAGGTCACTATCTTTTCCCTAGAGAACCCAGTCTGACATGTCTTGTTTTGCTAATCTTTCCTTTAGTCATCCAAGATCTCCGGAAGACAAAAGAAGACTGCTGGAGGACAGAAGGAACTTCAGTCCAGGGCAAAGGTCAACAGAGGTCAGAGGACTAGAGTTCACATCCCAGTTTTCTGCCTCCTACTGAGCCAGGAGACAGTCACACTTACTTACAAATTGCAGAGACTAACTTAGCTAACCCTGAAGTTACTGTAAATGTTGTTCTCTGCAGTTCTATGGCCATTATGATAAAAATATGCTTCCTTTCTTCTATTCTTCAGTTTCTCTCTCTCTCTCTCTCTCTCTCTCTCTCTCTCTCTCTCTCTCTCTCTCTCTCTCTCTCTCTCCCCCTCCCTCCCTCCCTTTCTCTCTCTCTCTTCCTTCCTCCTTCTTCCATTGGGCTTGCTCATGGCTGGCAAATGCTTCCCAGCAGCCAAAATAGAAGTCATTACCAGAAGCACCGCAGCTAAACAGAGGGAAATGTTTAGGTAAGCATCATAATGGGCATGGAAATAAAGAGACCACAATTCAAAGCATAAGTCATCGTAGATGAGCATGCACATGTTTGGGGCTAGGTTTATGAGAAATGAACGGATGATGCTGTGCTGGCGAATCCCTGGGCTCGTGTTTTCCTAGTGCCAGGAGTGATTTATTTTTTGGTAAACAGTTTTGCTCAAGTAGGGCATCCAATTACTACAAACCTTGTTTGGTATAAAAACGAACTGCATAGAAATATATTGCCTTAGCAAGGTTTAACTGGTTGTTAATCCAAACATGTGGCAGAGTCCAAATTCCAGGGCTCAAAATATCCTCTGGATTCTCAGCAGCATCTAATGTCCAGAGGAGGTCATAATCATCACTCTCAATGAGGCATGACTCGGGGGTAGCATATGGAAAGAGGACATTTCCAGAAAAACCATTGTATGGAAACCAAGCCCAGGAGGGCGGGAGTGGGGTGGGGGTAGGGAGTGGGGAAACCAGGCCGCTGTGAGGGAGAAGTTATGTCCAGCTCCTTTGAAGTATGAGGTTGGGCTGCTTTGGGAAGATGAAAAAAAGGTTTTTAAATCCTCCTTTCCACACAAATCTCTTCACATCCAGCTCTGTTCCCTGGGATATTTCATCACCTTAAGAAATATATTTAAAACAGACACAAGTAAGAGTATCTGTTTATAAGTAAAGCAAAGCTCCAGGCTTTCATTTTTGTAACAAAAAAACTTAATTGCCTCCTTCAATTTCTCTGGGTTTTGC
This sequence comes from Lasiurus borealis, assembly GCA_004026805.1. Classification (NCBI taxonomy): domain Eukaryota; kingdom Metazoa; phylum Chordata; class Mammalia; order Chiroptera; family Vespertilionidae; genus Lasiurus; species Lasiurus borealis. The sequence continues at coordinate 25,160 of PVJN01028363.1, read as the reverse complement.
CTCTCAGCATTCATAAGATGCAATTGTCATACTTCAACTATTTTGTTTTTAAGTTAAAAAAAGCTTGAAAGTATTCAAGAGAAAAAATATATATATACACATATACATACAGAGAGAGAGAGGAATCTGGTAATCAAGAAAATTTAACTTCTGTGTTAAAATATAATGTTTTGAAAAAAAGAGGAGATAACGTTTAATATCCAAATATTCCCATTTCCTGTATTTGTTTTCTTTTTAAATTTATTTCCCTCCCTTTGATGCCCCCTCCTCCGTCCCCTCCCCAGACCTTCCCCAGACTGTTGTTTGTTCATGGACTATGCATATGTGCATAAAGTTCATTGGCTAATCTCTTCCCACTCCCCCTCTCCCTCCCTCTGAAATATGTCAGTCCGTTGCATGCTTCAATGTCTCTGGATCTTTTTTATTCATCAGTTTATTTTGTTCATTAGATTCCACATATGAGTGAGATCATGTGATACTTGTCTTTCTCTGGCTGGCTTATTTCACTTAGCATAATACTCTCCAGGTCTCTCTCTGCTGTCTCAAAGAATAAGAGATCCCACATCTCTTTTCCGTGGGTATTCCCACTGTGCTAATAGTTTTCAGTTGCATCTGAGAGGGGTCCGGTGACCATGTATTGTGAGCACTGCAAATGCACCCTGGTATCCTGAAGGATTTGTTTAAAATACTTTTCCTATTTCAAGGTGGCAATTGGCAGTCCGAAGGATCCCGAATGATTTGGGAGCCATCTGAGTCAAAAGGAACGTGGGGTGTCAACTTACCCCAGCACAGGGAAGAGCAGCTTTGCCACAAGGCAGCAGGCGCCTGGCTCTGGGAGCTGGGCTCCCGCCACAGCCAATACACTCCACACAGAGAGAAAGGCATGGCGCACCAGGGGCACTGGGCCCACAGAAAGCCCCCGTCAGCATCCCTCTGCCTCCTGGCAGGCGGATAACTAAACCACCCCACCACATCCATTCAGGCCGATTACATTAATTTAAGAATTCCGGAGAAGGGGAGTTCATAATCTTGCTTGGTGTTCATTCCAATATCTCACAGCCCTTTACCCAGGACCGGCTTCTTCATCTCTAACACTAATCTCCCCTGATGCAATTTCAGCCTCTCTGTTTTTTCCTGTCTTCACTAGAAATGAAAACCAGCTGGACACCATCTTCTGTATAATAACCTCCATAAACTGGGAGACCAGGATTCAATCCGCCGGGTTCTTGTTTTCTCTAGGTTAAACAATGCTGAGGCCTTCAGCTTTTCCTCATCCTCCTGACTTCTAAGTCTTATTATTTACATGACTCTCCGTGTCACTCAAATTGTTGAGGCCCAAACTAGACCTTTTATGAGGATGTGACAAAGACTAAATGGGTGTGTTTGCCTGTGTGTGTATGCAGGCACATGTGTAGGAGGGAAGTTTCGCTCACAGTTCCAACAAGTTAATATTTTAAACTTTTTCATTGTAAAAGATATCAAGAAGAGTTTATATAACACACATGCGGAGTTTAAAAAACAAAATAAAATGAGAATGCACGAACCCAGCGTAAGCTATTTTTTCTATTAACACTGACCTTGTATTTGATTTTGCCTTATTTGAAAGGAGGCAGAGGGTCATTCCCTCGCTGATTGCATTTTAAATTGCATTTACATTTAAATCACACTGACTACATTCTAAACCAATGACGCTGTTTCACCTCTTACACATATGTTTGTTATAGCTTCTTTCAAACTTGACAATATTTAGCGGAGGCATCAAAAGTTTCATAAGATGGTTCATTCTAAAAAAAAAAAAAAAAGCTGAACCCAAATCAAAAAATCTTTAAAAAAGGAATGTTTGTGATGAGCCAATTTTACTAACATTCTAGTTCTCTGTTATTAAAACTTTCATGACTGAGCATACAATTTTTCATCAGGAAATGTCAGGAAACAGGCCACTTAATCATGTTCCTATCGAATGATAGCCGATGGTCCAAGCAAACTGCCGAGAATCAGATGTACCCGACATTCAAGTGATTGAAAGACTCATCCCCCACGGGTTTATTATCATGCATTTCTCACTTCCTAGCAGTCCAAAGAATGTCACTTCATAAAATCATTGGGATTAAGAAATAGTAACAAACATGAATATTTTAGGGGAAAAAGTGTTAATGAAGTATTATTTTGTCTTCAATCCTGTAGTCTTCATTTAGAGTCAACCTAAATCTTTGCTTGAGTCCAAAGTCCAAAAGCTTCCTGGATAGACACGAAGCCACAACTTTGAGGTCAGGTGACACGAAAGGATACACGGCTTGTTCTCCAGGGGCAGCTAATCTCTCTCATACCTGTCCCTAACCCCAGAAGCAGCCTCAGTTCCCATCTTGGCCCTACTTCGTCCAGAGTGTTCTATGGCGAAGGTTTCATGCCATAGAGAAGAATCAGAAGTAGAAGCTATGCTTTTACTACCCTCGTGTCTATTTTTCCCTAAGCGGACTGAGAGATTTCTGCTTGTTTCTTACTTGTTGTTTTCTTTTGGCTATATTATTGTAGTAGTGGTTATTGTTGTTGTTGTTGTTGTTATCATCACTTACATCTATGGCAGTAGATTCACTATCATGGCTGGGACACTAACTTATTTTTTAGTTACAGGTCCACTTCTCATGACTTCATCAAGGTTTGTGATTTGGTAACAAAAGTATTTTTGCTTCTTTCAAGATTCCAGAACCAAAAATTGAAACCATTTCTGAACACAGACCTCAACTGGCTTCATCACACATCCCCAAGACTCTGTGCAGAGCTTGCTGCCTGCATCCAGGCCCTTGATCCAATACCAACCCTTCCCCTTGGCTTCGGGATTGATGTTTTTAAACCACCTCATGCTTCCTGAGAATTCCTAAGGATTATTTGCTTCCATTTATTTCCCAGTTAATGTCTACATTTTATCCTGGTTCTCCTTGCTAATATTGAGAAACATGCAGGATTTTTTTTTCTTTTTTGGTAGCAACTTCATTGTGGACAGTACTCACAAGGATTTCTCTCCACTTGTCAGAACCATAGCCATACTGGCCATGTCCTGTGCCTATAGCTACTCTAGGTTTCAGAACAAGGCTGGACCCACCTAGCAGACTCAATACAGGATCCAAGGAAGGGATGCGCTGGGCTGCCTGTCTTGGAAAACAGAAAGTGGGCTACTAAGGCCACCCACCTGATAACATCCTGGAGCTTCAGGCTGGCCTTTTAAGAGGGAAAAGGGATAGAGAGAAAAAATAATATAGCAACACTGATCTGAGCACTACCCGTGGAGTCATTAATGTGGTTTCCAGCAAACTGCTCATAAAATTCATGGCGGCGGCTAATTGCTACCATGTTCTTCCTCATAGAGTCTCATATTAAATTTGAAAGAAAGGAAGCAAAGCCCTTTCAAAGCCATATTAATCCATGCACAGCAGTGGAATGCGTGATCTAAAGTGTGCCTCTCGAATCACCACAGCTATGTGGGCTGGCTGTCAAACGGTGGATTTCATGTCACTCATAGTACAATGAACAATGCCTTTGCCAGCCGCTGGCTCTGCTGGGCCTAGCTCTCCTGAACCCGGGCAGCTCTAACCAGCACGGAGTGTCTTGTAAGTGCACACACGTGAGCTTAGCACATGTGCGTGAGTGTGCATATTGGCCCCTAAGCCACCTCGAGGGAATTCAAGCTAAATGTTGGCGTGCGTCTTTCTGCCTCCACCCTCCACACACATTTGCCTGAAAGTTCTCAGCAGAAAAGTGGTGGCTGATGGCCAAATCCTGACTGCCTCCTTCCCCTCATGAAGATGTTTTGTTGCATTATGCCCTGCTATGTACTAAGACCAGCTAGCCTCCGGGCAGCTCTTCCAAGGACTTAAAGGACTTAAAGAACCGCAACTCAACAAGCCTACCACACTTTCCCAAATTCTCACTAGTACAAAACTCCTATTGAAATGAATGATTCCAAGTTTTCACTGGATGGGGCTGCTCCTCAGCTGGTCCATTGCTCTGGTGCGATCTATCCCTTATAGTCAGCTTCCATTTTGATTGGCCATTCTGATTGGGTGCAGTACCATCCAGTTGATCTTGATATACCTTCTAATTGTTTGAGCCAGTGACTACTGCCATGCTGAAAATACATTAAGAGCAATCAATCTATCCAGGAAACCAATATATTCAAATGTTTATCAGAATAACTGGGTGACACTTAGCCAAAGGCATGGTTGTGTCTACAATGAGCAGTTCATCTAAGAATTTCCTGCTATTGTATGAAAATATGACCCTCTCCAAGGAGTATCAGAGTCATCATTGCAGAATTGCTATAGTTGAATGTTCTGGTTCCAATCCTGCCTAAGGGAAGCTGAAGAGAACTGGCATGTGTCTCCCTAGTGGGCAAAAACTGGTGACCACTTTTTCTCTCCCTCCTGACGCAATCTTACAGCCTGCAGGACTTGAATACTTTCCATTAGCACCCCAAAGCTATTCTGGGCCCAAGTAAGCCTTAATGAAGCCAGGCAGTAGTTAGAAGTCCCATATTAATAAAAGGGCATGTTTAGAATTTGTTTGGAATTTGTCATACAAACTGATGACTCATAGGAGTGACAAGGTGAGCATTCTGTGTCCACCAAGCTTCCAGTATTCATCTCATCCTCTCAGTCATGGTCCTTCCATATCCCATTACTTCCACAGGTATGGTGTCCTCCTCTGAACCACAGCCCACTGAGGGGACTCTCTACCCTAACAGTATAGGGACACCTTCTCACTTCTAGAAGTAGCTTAAAGCTTCCCCTTGCCCCCAACTGGCTTCTCCAATCCTGTCATCCCTCTGCCACTTGCAATGGGAAGAATGATGAGACCAGGAGTCTCCAGTTAGATCTTGGTTCCAAGGAGTGAAGCTTCAAATGGGAGGGGATGAAATGGGCATGAATGTTCTCTTTCTCTTAGTTCTTCTCTTTGTGTGCATCCTTACTATCAGAATAGTGAGAGTAAAGCCATATATAGAACCGGGTTAGGAGGTGCCAGAAGAGAAGAGGCCAAAGAGACCTGATTTTAGGATTTTGATTGGAGGATAAAATAGGGTTCTTACAGTTCCCGTATGACCTATCCCAGTGCCTCAGGGATGACAGCAGCAGATAAGAATATGGGGCTAAAGTCTGAGTTCAAAATAAAGCATATTCCCTTTGCCCCTCTCCCTCAGGAGTCTGTGACAACTGACTGAATATTCAAGTTAAATAATCCTGGACAAATCCTTTCAATAAACACATAGTTCTATCCAGGCCACTTTTCCTAGGCTCAGAAGCTGATTCACTGTCCTCTTGCCCATTGGCTGGGGTCTGCTTCTACCAGATAAAAGTTCCTGGATGCTGAAGGCACCCACCCTGTAGACAAAGAATATCATCCCTGTCCAAATGCTCTTGCTGCTGAGTCTCACGCACCATATTGACATCTTAAGATGTTTTCATAAACACATATTCAACCCAGGTTCAGGCACTGACACTGTGGTACACTGAGATCCTCCTTGAGGGTCATTCTTACAGTCGGCTTCACACATGATGACATGCTCTCCTCTGCTGCTGCCCTATCTTGGGAGTTTCAGATTGCCTTGCAGACATGATGACAGCAATGTTTGATATAGGTCCAAAAGTGAATTGTCTCTGGACACTGCTACATATCTGTGATGGGTTCAGAGGAAAGTAGCAAAACATGAGAAAATTATTATGCAAATTAAATTCTCCGAGGACTCGGGTTTAAACAATAGTGTTTAGGAAAGTCTGTTGAGCGCCTTTATATCCTCCTTAAAGAATTTAGGTTGTCTGCTATGGAGAAGGAAAGGTTCTCATAAATAATACAACCCAAGTGACCCAAGGTCAACAACTTTGGGTATTATCTTCTGTATATTGTTCATATGGAAGAACTCAGCTTTTATTCACTGTCACTGTGGGAATCCAGTGACTCTCCACTATTTCTTGGGCTTCTATAAGCTATTTACAGTCGTTTGGAGCTTGCCTATACCTAACAGCCCTAAACCCGTGTTCCTGGTTTTCCCCCAATCATCTCTGATTTCAGCCTGTGCTCTTCTCATCCACACCACTGCCCCCAAATGCAAAGAAGACTCCTTTTATTCCCCCCAGGAAGATCTAATACTTGCCTTGTATGGAACAGCCCTTGAAGGTTTGGGACAACACAGTGGGGTTATTACAACAGAGGAGAGTAAAAAATTAAAATCCAATATCAGATACTAATATTAATAATGTTTATCAAAGCCCTTCATGGGGGCTTGGATGACTGTCACATGGCTCCAGACCCTTCACAGATCAGAGTTCCTCTCCTATCACATTTGCTCTCCGAACTTCTGACTGCCACGACCTCCCTTTCCCCAATGATGAGTCCTTGGGCTTACCCAAAATATTTCGAAACTTCCCAAAAAAATTATGCAAAGCCATTTTAGGAACTTCTTGGACTCCAATGCATCCACATAAAACATGATATGTAATTAAGGGCTCATTAAAGTGTTTTCTTAAAAAAGAACAGCTCCCTACATGGTAGGAGGTCTACCCTGCTTCCTGGAGATGGCATGATTATAAGCTTGAAAAGCAGCACCTCTTCCCTTTGTTTCCACCTTGATAGGTTAATCCTAGGACTTATTCCAATCACCATGGAGGCCTTTTAGTCTTTTTGTTTTCTTAAACATTTCCAGGTGGAGTTCAAAGGTGTCCTGGTATCTGGAGGAGAAAGTAAAGACCTCACTTCCAAACTAAGATAGTGTTTTATTTGATGAATTAGTGAAGAGAAGTTAGTATGACATTATGAACCAGTGATCCTAGGTCTCCCCTTGTCTTATTGGGATGAGTCTTAGAACTGAAATTCAAAAGAAAGAGAGAATGAATAACCAAAGTGGAGATAGGCAGCTATGTCAAATCCACAGGCCTGCTCCTGAAAGATTGCTGTCAGCTGGAGGGCAGGGCTGATGTCACCCAGAGGCAGGTCATGGGTGATGCCAAGAGCAGAGCACCTGGAAAATGCTAGAATCTGAAGGCATTATTTCATGGCCTCGTGGCAGGAGGGGAATGAGTCTCAGAGGGGTTGAGAAGTTCTTTAAAAGAAGTGGGGAGGCAGTTATTTCTGAGATGGAAAATTATCTGTCAATATCCAAGTGAAAGAAAAGATGAAAATGCCTCAAGTAGATTAAGGGTTTATTAGTTTTTTAAATTTATTTGTAGCTCATGGGAAACTTTTAAAAATTTTTATTGCTTTCATAGAGAGGAAGGGAGAGAAAGAGAGAGCGAGTTAAAAACAGGGATGAGAGAGAAACATCAATTGGCTGCCTCCTGCATGCCTCCTACAGGACCCCCAACCCAGGCATGTGCCTTGATGGGGATTCAAACTGGTGATCTCTTGATGCATGGGATGATGCTCAACCATCTAAGCCACACCAGCCAGGTTTCTGCACTTCTTTTCAATAGTAAAGGATCTGATGTAAATTTAAAGAAAATTAAAAGTTGGTCTGGCACAAAGTAATTTTTGAGAACTTTGTTAGCCACTTGAAGCAAAAAATCACAGAGGAAACAGACAGTATAATGTCCAAAGTCTATTGCAAATGCATGCATTCTAACTAAGACTAATACAGATCTCAAGTAATCCCCTATCTTAACTCAGAACAACACAGTCTTTGTGTGGTTTCAACCCCTTTCCAAAATAACAGTAAAATTACCACATCAGAGTGTGGAGGCAATACTTACAAGGACATAGATATTAGCAGAAGGCATGGGATCAAGTTGGAGATATCTAGGGATGCTTGTGAGTACTTATCGCTTGTTAAGCTTCACTTTAAGTGCGAGTTAGATTGACACTTATACTTTCTTCCTATTGGCAGATGAATCTTAAACCAAACAGATCTCGCTTTTGCCTTAGAGAAAAGCACAGAGTATTCCAGGACACTAAAAGGATGACCCTCAATAATAGATCAGGACAGCAGGCCACCTGAATGCTATTCACTGCAGAAAGGAAGAAGGTAAAGCACAGTCAAGTCCTGGAGCACCTCTGACTCCTTACCTGCGGTGTTTATGTGAGAAGTCACAAGTGTCTTTTCATTCAACAGAAGTTGAGTGACACCCCTACCTGTTTGTTTATTTTTTTAAGCTAATGAAATTAAGTAAACCAGTATTCTTGCACAGGGGCTCTCAGAAGAGTATTTAAGAGAGAGGTAGCAAAAGATGAGCACTACATCAAATACACGTACATAGCGTGTCTTAGCTGGAAGAGGAGTGTCCAGGAGGCCAATGCCCTTATAGGGTGACCAGCCATTCCAGTTTGCCTGGGACAGAGAGGACTACTAGGGCATAGTACTTTTAGGCCTAAAACTGGGGGAATCCTCAATAAATCAGAGCAGTTGGTGTCCCTGATCCACAATGAATGAACCTAGCAACAATGCAAGAGTCAAAAGGGGTTTGTGTTATGTTTTTTGATTTTTATGGTAGGCATGGGCTACTTCTGCAGTCAGAGAGAGGTCTAGGAGCTGGTTTTACAGCTGTATATTTGAAGGATGAGATCATGAAATCAGAGCTCTCCAACTCCCGATTTTTCTTTTGTTCTGTCTGGAAAGAAGAATGATCTTCAGGCCAAGAAGAATAAAATCAAAATTGCTTAAGGGTTCTATCAAAACTCAAGATGGATGTAGAGCTAATAAGAGCTGATCCAGCTGCTCTAAATGAAATCAAGAGTGCTAGCCCAGAAACCTTCAACCTGAGAGAAATGGCAGCAGAAACTACCAAATCCCTGTGGACAGGAAAGCTCTCAAACTTCTGAGTGTGCCTGATGGCCTTCTGGGAAATTTAATGAAAAAATGCAGATTCCAAGGTGCTGCCTTCATTGAGTCTTATTTGATAGGTCTCAAAGGTGAGGGTTTGCATTATCAATAAACACTCCAAGTCATTCTCATAAAGGTAGACCATTATGGTCCACTCTTTCAGATATATTTCTTTAAAGAACTTTGATAAACAACCAATTAATGAGCAAACTATTGGTCAATACCAACAATTGGTGGCTGAGCAAACAAACAGAAAAATTAGAGATTCAAAGAAGAAAAATATATGTGTGTGTATTCCTGTGCACATATTTTACTTTTCAAATAAGAGATTTCTAAGATGATCTCAAAAAAAACGTAAGAGCCTAAGGAGCTACTTGCCAGTTTCTATCTGTGCAGGACAACACCCCTCAGGGAGGGCAATGCAGCTGCTTGTGGCAAAGATCAACGTTGGTCCTCTGAAGCCCAGACTCCCTCGAGACCATTGGGCTGAGCACTGCTCTGAGCCATCTGTTTGGAGTCAATGCATGTACCCAAAAGAATGAACCTCTGGGTAAAAATTGAAGACATCCAGGCAAACCGAAACACTAAATATAGAGATATCACTTGTGTGTATTTTTGTCACAGTGGGCTAGACAGTTACAGGTATGCAAATCAGAGTCCTGGAAACCACACCCAGGGAGACTACAGTCTAATAGTGACATTTCCTTCCTATCTGGGTACTAATTCTCTGAGATGCAAACAAAAAAGAAATGAGAAAAATAAATGACCTCCCTACTCACACTGTAGAAAAACTCCTCCCATATTAAGATTTTTATCTCTACTTAACTTTGGTTTATGAAATAATAACTAACATGCATACAGTGCTTTATTCATTAACAAAGTCCTTTCAGATATCTTGTCTCATTTAATTTTCACTCCATCCCTGTGGGGTAGGCAAGACTCATGATTTAATGGCACCTGGATCCTCCAAGCTGAGAAGGGACAGAGAGCAAATAATCAGAGCTGGTACTCAGCCTCAGTCACCTAATTGCAGATCAGGAACCACAGCCCTTTGAACTAGACCATTGTCTCCTTAAGTCCTTTGTGAACAATGGGTAGTGCAGATTACCTAATGAGCTATTTGCCCATTAAAGAAATGGCTTGGGCAGTTGTGTCCACTCTCCTGATCACCATTACATTTGTGTTTGCTTTTTCTCAAATGTAGCTTCATTATTGTCCTGAGTTAGTGGGAGCCAACACGAATCTGTAGGGAATTTCAGTTCTGGGCTGAAAGGAAGCTCCCTCTTGAACATCTTGCAAGACCCATCAAGGAACCTAATGGAAATTGAGCCTGTCATTAATGAGACAGGGTAATTTGGTGCAGGGAAAACAATCTCCTAAAATGACTATGTCAGCAACCTCATCACACTTCCTGCTGAAACAGAGCAGGGGCCAGTCCCCAGAGGGCAGGGCCACATGGTGAAATACTTACATGCTTCCTGGTGCTTAGCCTAGTGTCACAGTAAGAGTGGGTGCCAGGAATGTTTGGCATGAACAGGTCGGGATGGCTGCATGCTTTGCAAGATGGAACGAGTGACAGAGTACAGAACTGGAGGCAGTGAATTCAGATCTTTGGGTTCTCATCCCAGCTCCAGCCTTGTCATCAGAACATTTTACTCTTTTTTTCCTCATGGATAAAGTACTCTAATGACCAAGAAAACAAACCAAACATCTTATTTTTAATAATTTATACAAAATCCACCAGAGGAAGATAGGTGAACAACAGAGGAGAACCAGTCTGAATTCATAACTAAGAATGTTAGCCGGGAGAAAAAGCAGTCGAGGTCACTTTCTTTAGAAAATGATCCTCTGGCTAAAATGAGGTTGACTGCATACTCAAGGGTTAAATGTATTACCAGCTGGCAAATGACCTTCTCGAGAGAGAAAGGGGAAACAAGAGAGGCCAAGGCTTCAGAAGTAACTAGTTTAATAAAAATAATCCCCCCTCTCATTTCTGACACCGCCGGGCAGTCACACCATCCTGCCTCGGGTCACCAGACATGGCTCCGTGAAGTCAGAGGAAATTATAGAAATCCATCACCGCTTAATTTTCTGAGCTGGTTATTACTTGCTGCTTTTTATCTTCCAAACAGTCCCTAAATTTAATTGCTTTGTTGTAATGGATTAACCTCTGAGGTCCACAGTAGCATTTATATTGTGTTCAAAGGGAAATTTGCAGGTTCTGAGCCCATTTTTGGAGTATGTTTTATCAGACCTAAGCATGTCTGCCCAGTTCTGGGTAACGACGGCAGACGCTTGTCAGCGGAGGTCAATCAGATGCCCAGACAGGGAGAAACACAGAGACCAGAAGGAATCAATGCACACCCTCCAAGCTGATTCAAGATGAAAGAGGAGCAGGCCATGACCATGAGGACTGTCACTCTGCACATAGATATTAAAATCACTGGTTTTAGAGGCAGGTCAAATGTGGGTCTTACTCTCCTGCCTCGTTTATCTCCATCTCTTCTAGACCATTCCCACTAGCAAGCAAACAGGCTCTACTGTCGCCCATTTAGAAAAAGTGTCTTTCTTGGCACCCATTTCTTTGTTATTTCTTAAAAGTATGACCTATACCCCCTCCCACTTGACACAAACTTCTCATATCAGTTGCCAACAATCTTCCATGGAGCCACATTCAATAGATACTTTTTTGGGTTCATCTTCATCTCCTTTATAGTGGTATTTGTTCCCTCCATCCTGAAGCACTGCTTTCTCCTGGATTTCTGGAAACCCACACTCACCTGGTATTCCCCTACCTCCATGGCCATTTCTTCCCGTGTCCCTTTGCTGGTTGTACTTCTGTTTACCTACCAAATGTCAGCGTTCTTCCTTGTTTTCATTTCTCTCTACTCACTTCCTTAGAAATCTCATCTTCCTAGGTGGCTTTAAATATCATCTACACACTGATGACTCTAAAGTGTGCATCTCTACCTACTGACTTCTTTTCTGAAATTCAGGCTAGCATATTCATAGCTTATCTGTCCCAAATCTAAATTCTAGGGTACTCACCATCTTAGAAAATAAGTTCTGTCCCTCTCTTACCTCCAAATTCACTGGTCAGTCCTGTTGATTCTACCTTCAAGGTATATAGCAAATAAATCCACCTCTCAATCTCTTCATTTCCATTGGTGTGGCCTAGCTCAATCCGTCAATTTAACACAAGAGGTTTCTAACAGTTGTTGAGGCTTCAACTGGGCTTTCATTTTCAGTGTGACTCCCCTGACAGGCTCACCCTCTCTCCACCTACTCCAACCTTACTTGCCTGATTTCTGTTTTTCAAACATACCAAGCTCATCTCCATTTCTGGGTCTTTGCACTTGCTATTCTCTCTGCCTGGAAGTCACTTTCTTCTGATCTCCTATACCTGGTTTCTTCATAGATGTCACCTCTGCAGAGAGACTTCAGTTCAAACTGTTATTTCTCCTACTTCCTAGCAGTAAAAATAAAAAAGTAAAGGGTGAGAATAGGAGGCAAAAGTGTGAAAATTGTGGAACACTAACATGGCCTTAGGTTTTGATCTGGCTCCTATACTACATGCTGAAACCAATTAGGAGACAATTGTGGTAATACAAGAGAAATGATGGCCATTTAGTCCAGGGATATGGATAGAAGAGAATGCGTTTGAGAAAGAATTCTGAGGTATAATGTATAATATTTGATGACATTTGTATGTAGGAAAGAGGAAAGGAATTTAAGCTAATTCTGGTGCTTTTGACTAGTGGATAGTAATGTCTTTTATGAAGATGAAAAAGAATAACATTTCAAGAAGCCTAAAAGTTCCTTTTTGGACATGATAGGTTTGGAATGCCTGAATGAAGAGTCAAGAAGGAATTTAAATATGGGGTTGGAGTGCAGAATAGAGGTCTGAGCATATCCAGGTCTGTAGTAGATGCCTTGATGTTAGGAGTTGTCATCATAAATGGTATTTTAAATCATGAATATGGAGGAAGATATGTAGAGAAATAATATACAGTGAGAAAAGGAGCAGGATAAAAACCTGAGGCACTCCAGCCTTTGGAGGTCATATAAAAAAACTTGAGTCCAACCAAAGAGATTGAGCAGGGATGGCCAGAGAGAGTAGGGAATCCAGGCATCCTAAGAAAAGGCCACAGGAAGAGTTTTGAGAGGCAGGGAGTGAGCAATTATGTCATTGGTGGTAGAGAAAGATGTGCCCTTGGAATTTTGCACCATGAAGGTGGTGGAGAAAGATGTGCTTTTGGAATTTTGCACCATGAAGGTCATTTGTGACTCTAGCAAGAGCCAATTTTGGCTAATGGTGGGAAAATAGAGACTCAACATGGCGGATGAGGAAGTGCTGGCAGACAGTGTAGGCAATGCATTCAAGAAACTTGGCTATGAGGAGAAATAGAACAGAGTGAAAGTTAGTAAGGATGATGGTATCAAAGGAGGACTTAAGTTTTGTTGTGGTGGTTATTTGGGGAGCCATTTGCACAAGTGGGAGGGTAACAGAATTATCCAGAAAAGAGGAAAAGGTTGAAGATATAGGAGAGAAATTAGAGTGTTGGGAGACTAATGTCCTTGAGACCATGAGGAATGTTTGGTCTAGACCATAACGCAAGCTACGTACATAATTTTAAATTTCTTAGTAGCCACATTAGAAAAGTTTTAAAAAAAGAAGTAAAATTAATTTCAATAGTATACCTCAATTGACACAATATAGTAAAAAATATCATTTCAATGTGCAATCAATATAAATAATTATTGAGATACTTTATATTCCTTTTTATAGTAAGTACTTTGCACTTATAGCACATTTAAATTCAGACCAGATACATTTCAAGCACTCAACAGCTTCTTGTGGCTGGTGACAACCATATTGGACACCCAGGTCTAGAGCACAAGCAGAGGGATTGGCCTTTGATGGAGAGAAGAACATTTTCTTTATTGACAGATAGAAAGGAATAAAAACACAGATGCAGGAATGTTTGAAATTTGGTGGTAAATGGAGGAGAGAGAATGAGAGGAGTATGAAAAACCATTTAGTATAACCACTAGTACATTACTTAAACTTTTCATCAATCTACCTCTTCTCCCTTGAAATTCCCCTGTACTTTCAAACTACTTTGGGAAGTTATATAGAAAGTAGGTAGTTTTTACATCAGAAAGCCTCCTATAATATCCACAACAACTACCTTTTAAAGCAATCTAAGCACTAGTTCACATTCTCTTCTATGTTTGGAGACAAAAATCATCATTTAGTGATATAGCAGTTGTAAGTTCTGTCCTAAGCCTAGTCTTGCTACTGAATCTTTATCACACTGGGCAGTTCATTTCAAAGAGGTGGTAAGAGCTATGAGCATAAGAAAGAAAAGGAACAGTTTAAAATATTGAAATGCCCATATATGCAATCAATAATAATAACGACAACACCCATGACAACAATACGCATAGGACCTACCACATCCTTTTAGTGTTGGCAGTTGATGAGCCCTCAAACCTATTTTTCTCTCATGCAAGGATCAGCAAAATCCCAAGTGTGATTCGGCCTAAGCCTTTTCCTCCTTTCCCTTCAAACCCACATGGACTTTTAGGTAAATCTAATCCACATGTTTCTGATTCATTTACACTTAACTCATCAAAATATTGTTTTCTAACAGCTATTTTTGATGGCCAAGACTTCCTTAAAGCTCCTTTCTTAGAAATAGGATGTTGTGGTTTGCCAAAGGAAAAAAAAAGTGGATCCCCAAAAGGTTTGAATTCAACCTGAAACTAAGAAATCATGAAGTTTGGACCAAATTGGGCCAGATGCTTTCTCATTATTCCTAATAACCTTCCTCCCCCAGGTAATTTTTCAACTCTTGTTTCAGTGATTGTCAGAATGAAAATGCTTGGGTGAGGCAGGGCTGCTGGTCCAGGATTGCTCTGGAGATGCATTGGGAAAGGGACATTTTTATGTCAATTCATTTCCCCTCCCTTCTTACCTCTGCGGTTTACAATAAGCCTCTAGTCAGCTCAGTGGCAGCTACTTTACTCACTTGAGGTTCCTTAACTCCCCAGGGTCCTTTTCATGCTCACAAACTGCCCCTCACCCCCTGTGCAGGGTGGGACTATTCATGGTCCTTGGAACCACCACTTCTTTCTCCATTTCCCCTTCTCAATGAAAGCTCTGTGTCAAAGGGTTCAGGAAAACAAAACTCCTGGACCATGAAGAATTTCATGGCCCTGCAAAGAAACAGAAGATACATTAGGTCAGATGTTAGGCTGATACATTCACCAACTCCCTTTAACTTCAGACTTTAATTAAAATGATCCTTGTACAGGGAATTAAAAATAAACACTCATTCATGGTTTTGCTCTGAATCCCATAAAATCTACATGAATAGACTACTTCTATTTTATCGTAACTTCTTAAGACACCCTACCCGGATGGATTTTGTTCCTACCATTTGGAATGGAGACAAAATCTTGAGCAGTTCTCACAGGCACAGAGACTCTTATCATCCACCACATTTTTTTTTCTCTTTCGGCAGCATCCAGATGGGGCCATTGGGTGCATGGAACACTAGCTAGATGGTGTTTGAATTATCTCTGGTGAAGGAGCAAATGTATAGTCTGGTACCCATAACTAGGACACAATCAATGTCCAAATATATATGTGTTGAATTAATCTGTATCAACAAAACACAGTGGATTTGGGTAGGGTGTGTGTGTGTGTGTGTGTGTGTGTGTGTGTGTGTGTGTGAGAGAGAGAGAGAGAGAGAGAGAGAGAGAGAGAGAGAGAGAGAGAGAGTTGAAAGAAGGGGATATAGAAGTAGGTCTGGGGAAGGTCAGGAGATGGGGGCATCTACAGCTTATGAGTAATTTTGGGGTAAACCAAAGAGGTTTAATGAGGATTTTATTAGTTTCCCCTCTAATTTATAGTAAAATCACATCCTTAATGATGGTCCGTGGAGTGGATTGCTTGTCAGGACTATTTAAAAAAGTGCTGTATCTGGTTCAAGGTTGGCAGAGGATGAAACCAGAGGCTTCCCCAAGGAGCAGGGGCATACTGACTGTGCGTGTTAAAAGGCTGACTCTCTCAGTTCTATGGCATTCAGTGCTTGGGTAGTCATAGAATTTAGAGAAGAATGACAGTTGCCTTGTATGGCAAGAAGGAAGGCTTGGAAGCCAGGAGGCCTGGGTGCTAGTCTAGAGTGGCCTCTACTGGTAAACGCTCACAGAAGCCACCTTGCCATCTGGGCCTTAGAACCATCTGATAAACAGAAGACCTATAAAACTTATAAGATTCTGTCCACCTTTAACTTTCCAAGATCCGTACATTGAATTTCTTAACTCTAAGGTATTTATAATCTTTAAGATCTTCATTGTTCAAATAGACTAGGCACTGTTTACATCTTTTGAATTTTATGCCAAACTAAGCCCCAGTCTTTCGAAAATCACTTCTGACACTTTATAAGTGTGTATACCCCTCCCCACATATACACATCACCTTGTTTGTATACATACACACACACACTTACACAGTGAATGTGCTAGTTAACTGGTCTGTCTCTTCCATATCCATGTCCACCCTGCTTTCTGTCTCCACAGATGCAACCAGCAGACTCCCGAGTCTTCTATTTCCCTCTGGCTCAGTGGGGAGCCCTGACAGGAGACCAGAGAGAAGGAGAGTGGGTTCTGAATATTTGTTCTGTCTATTCACTTTAGGTTCCCTAAAAATGTATCCCATGGGTCCCTCCCTCTCAGACCTCTCACCTTTCTGAATCTGATAAGTTCCCTTGTCCCTCTCTCTCCCTCCCCAGGCCCAGGGGTGGAAATGACTCTGTTGCTTCTAGTTTTTATTCCTTCACTCTTCCTGGTGGCTCCTTTACATGCCCCCAGCACTTCTGTAATTAGGCCTTGAAAGCAAACTCTCATGGAATGATCCTAATTGGAGTGCAACATCTGTCCTCATAGAAACCTAGACAGTGAAAGAGTCAGAAGAGCTTTTCAGACTTCATCCTGCAAAGCCGGTGACAAAGAATAAAATGATGAGCTTCCATTGCTTTAGAAACCAATGGTTAAACCTGAAATTATAAAACCCTTAGAAAATACAGGGCAAAAGTGTGAATAAAAACCCTATCAGTAAACTCTCATGAATTCTTATAAAGTTACACTAGAAGCTCAATGCACAAAATTTAAGCATGAGAGGGGTGTTGTCCCTCAGCCCAGTCTGCACCCTTTCCAATCTTGCCCTCCCCTGCAGACTTGCTCCCCCTCCAACTGCCCTCCTCTGCAGACCTGGTCTCCTACAACTGTCCTCCCCTGCTGGCCTGGTCACCCCCAACTGCCCTCCTCTGCTGGCCTAATCATCCCTAACTGCCCACAACTGCTCTCCCCTGCTGGCCATCTTGTGTCCACATGGGGTCACCCATCTTTGACCACATGGGGGCAGCCATCTTGTGAATTGGAATGATGGTCAATTTGCATATTACTCTTTTATTAGATAGGATATTCCTTGTGATCTATAATTCATATAACCAGGGCACTATGTTGAATTTCTTCTCAGACACAAACACACAAGCATACCCCAAATGAAAAAATATGGTAATTTATACTATATATCTGTTTGCATTTTATAACAAGTTTTATTTACACTAATGGTGTTAAGGCACATGTCATTGGACATTTAATTAATTAGACTCATGGATGCATTTCTGTTGATAACTAAAATCATATATTTGGGATAGTAACAATTTCATAGTTTAAAACAAATTACACATTATTTCTTAAGTATGTGTGAATATCTTGAATATCTTCTTAGGACAAAGAATCTTACTTAAGCTAAGAAATTCAGAATAGAAACATAAACAGAACTCTTAATAACACATATGCAACTACAATATAAAAAGCATATGGACCTATCTAGCTGGAGCATTGTCCTGTGCAGTGAAGGGTCATGGGTTTGATTCCCAGTTGGTTATATGAATTATAGATCACAAGGAATCACAAGGAGGAAAATGATCAATGTTTCACTCTTGCATCAATGTTTCTCTCTTTATCTCTTTTCCCCTCTCTCTAAAATTAGTAAAATCATGTCAACCCCTGCAGACCTGGTCTCCCACAACTGTCCTCCTCTGCTGGCCTAATCACTCCTAACTGCCCACAACTGCTCTCTCTTGCTGGCCATCTTGTGGTGGCCATCTTGTGTCCACATGGGGGCAGCCATCTTTGACCACATGGGGGCAGCCATCTTGTTCTCAGGCAAGGATTTTTAAAAAACCTTGTCCCAGACGATGGCAGCATAAGTGAATACCTAAACTGCTGCCTCACACAATTTCAAAACTACAACTAAAAAACAGAACAGACATCATCCAGAACCACAGGAAAGTTGGCTGAGTGGAAATTCTACAACTAGAAGGAAATAGAGGGGCTCACAGAGACTCAGAGAAGCTGCAAAAAACTGAGGTACAGAGACACGCACGTGGAGAGAACAGGTGGCAGAGTTCCTGGCTGGCTTCCACTAGTGCACTGGTTCTCAACCTGTGGGTCACGACCCCTTTGGGGGTCAAAGGACCCTTTCACAGGAGTCGCCTAAGACCATTGGAAAATGCAGATATTTACATCACGATGCAAAACAGTAGCAAAATTTAATGGTTGGGGGTCACCACCATATGAGGAACTGTATGCAAGGGTCTCGACCTTTGAAAGGTTGAGAACCACTGCTCTAGTGGGAGGGAGACGGAAACTCCCGACTGCACTGAACTCCAGTTCCAACTGCACTGAACTCTAGTTCCAAGTGAGACTCATATGGGGGGAGTCTGGACTATCAGAGAGTGCATGGAAACTCAGGGGAGCCACGAAAGGCAGCGGTCTGGAGGAGCACATATCAGTGCGCGCAGAGAGGACTGACTGCTGATTGTGCAGCTGGCTTTCTCTAGCGGGAGGAAGAGGAAACCTTCCAATTTCACTGTACACTACTTCTGACTGCACTGAACCCCAGTTTTGAGCAAGACCCTGGGAACCCAGACTCATATGTGTCCCTGGAGTGCACAGAAACTCAGGTGAGCCACCAAACGCAGAGGTCTGGAGGTGTGCGAGCGCGTGTTTACAGAGAGGGCTGAGTGATTACCGAGGGACACTGAGACCCAGGGGCCACATAGGGCAGGGCTGACCAGAAGCCAACATCATCTGCTCAGCCCTGAGACTCTGCCCAATCCAAACTGAGCACAAAGGCTTTTACAATTTTGGAAGTCTTGTATCATAAGGCTGACTTCAGCACAGAAGTTTTCCTGGCGTAGACACAGCTGATCCTTACAACCAATTGGCTTAGAGGTCAATTCTCCCTAGTGATACCAAAATCAATCAAGACTTAACTACAACAAGACTGTACACACAGTCCACAAAAGGGTGCACCAAGAGAGTCCACCTCAGGTAACTGGGGAGGCAGAAGTACTGGGCCATATAGGACACAAAGCACACAAAGCTACTCTACCAACTCAGGGAAGCAGTAACAATGTGGAGACAAAGAAACAGATCACAAAAAAAAGAAATGGAGGAAAACAAATGACTGGATATAGAGTTCAAAACCACGGTTATAAGGTTTTCCAAGAATTTCCTAGAAAAGATTAATAAATTTAGTAAGATCCAAGAGGAGATAAAAAAGGACCAACTAGAAATTAAACATACACTGACTGAAATAAAAAATATTATACAGAGACCTAACAGCAAACTAGAGGAACGCAAGAATCAAGTCAAAGATTTGAAATATAAAGAAGCAGAAAACACTCAACTGGAAAAACAAAAAGAAAAAAGAATCCAAAAATATGAAGCTAGTGCAAGGAGCCTCTGGGATAACTTCAAGCATATCAACATCAGAATTATGAGGGTGCCAGAAGAAGAGAGGAGAGAGAGCAAGATACTGAAAACCTATTTGAAGAAATAATAACTGAAAACTTCCCCCACCTGGTGAAAGAAATAGACTTACAAGTCCAGGAAGCACACAGACCCCCAAACAAAAGGAATCCAAAGAGAACCACATCAAGACACATAATAATTAAAATGCCAAGAGCAAAAGACAAAGAGAGAATTATTAAAAGCAGCAAGAGATAAACAAGATAAACAGTTAATTACCTACTAGGGAGCACCCATACAATTGTCAGCTGACTTCTCAACAGAAACTATGCAGGCCAGATAGTAGTGGCAAGAAATATTCAAAGTGATAAATAGCAAGAACCTGCAACCAAGATTACTCTACCCAGCAAAGCTATCATTCAGAATTGAAGGGCAGATAAAGAGCTTTGCAGGTGAGAAAAAGCTAAAGTAGTCCATCAACACCAAACCAGTATTATATGAAATGCTGAGAGGTACTCTTTAAGAAGAGGAAGAAGAAGGAAAAGGTAAAGATAAAAATTATGAACAACAAATACATATGTATCAACAAGTGAATCAAAAATCAAGTGAATAAAAAAATCTGATGAACAGAATAAACTGGTGAATATAATAGAATCAAAGGCATAGAAAGGGAGTGGACTGATAATTCTCAGGGGGGAAGAGCTGAGGGCGTTATGAGAAGAGACTGGACAAAAATTGTACACTTATGGATGAGGATAATGCGGGGAGTTAAGTGCAGAGGGTGGGGTGGGAGTTGGATGGAGGGAAGCTATGGGGGAAAAAAGAGAACAATTGTATTTATTTGAACAATAAAGATTTATTAAATTAAAAAGTAAATAAATAAAAAGAAAAGATAAATAAATAAATAAATAAGTAAATAAATAAAGCAAGCATGTCCCAAGGCCTCCATTCACCTCTTCTATTTCTTGGGAATTGCTCAGAGCATTAGGCTCAGAGCTAAGCACCTAAAAGGTGATTGAAGAATAGGTCTGACTCTTGATGAAGTTAAGTTGAGCCAATTTAAGACTTTATCTGTATTTGTTTTCTATACACACCTACATAACACACACACACACACACACACACACACACACACACACACATACACATCTGTCATTAGATTAAAGTCTCATTTATCTGACATTAGTGTTACTACATTTCCCAAATAAATAAAGCTCATCCATTCAAAGTTTTATATTTTAATTGGGATCACAAAGCTTTCTAAAAGAAAATACACAATACTCTCACTTCTTAAACAGAAAATTCTCAACATAATATGAACTGTAAACAGTGAGTCGAAATGGTTCTAATTAAGAGCATCAGTCATTTCCCTGGGCCCTCAGATCCCAGGGACAATCTTTTGGCAATCACCAGGCTGTTTATTATTTTTAAACTGCAATCTAAATAGTTGAGGCAGTGAGACCTCTCTCCTTGCTACAGCACCTTACATCTGGTGGCAACTCTCACCCCCAGAATACAACCTGAGAATTGATCTCTGCAGACAATAGTGTACTTCCTGGGAAGGATTAGGTGTGGGGTTACTCAGCCCATTAGAATAAATCCTTTTGGTAGCTCTAGCCACCATTCCCACTAAATTCACAGGGAAACAAAGAGGCAGTTCCACCCAGGAGTAAAATTCACTGAAGGGCATTAGCCCCAATACAAATCCCCGATTATTTTGCTCCTCCTGATCTCTTCAGTCTGCTCTTGCAGAAGGACCCTAACATGGAAGCCAGTGCCCATCTTGTGTAAAATGGAGGCAGTCTGTCCACCTATCTATGGCAGATTCTAGTAGGCAAAGAGCCCCGTATAAAAGCATGGGAACCCTGCTACCAAGGATCACCCAACATTGAAGCAAAGCTGATTCCATAAAAGGGAAGAATCAGGTAAATAAAGAGATCAATTGTAATTCAGAGAACAAAAGCGGCATTTTTAAAAGGTAGAGATAGTGTTCAGAGAGGGTTTTAAGAAGATAATGAATTCAGAAATCAAGAACAGGCTGCTATGAAAAAATAAGGAAGCATTTAAAGAACAAGAAAGAGCAACTGGAAATGAAAAAGTAATAGTTT
The DNA here is from genome assembly GCA_004026805.1 of Lasiurus borealis. Classification (NCBI taxonomy): domain Eukaryota; kingdom Metazoa; phylum Chordata; class Mammalia; order Chiroptera; family Vespertilionidae; genus Lasiurus; species Lasiurus borealis. The sequence continues at coordinate 3,419 of PVJN01028363.1, read as the reverse complement.
TCCAAATAAAAGAATCATATCAATAATAGAACAGAGAAGGCTAAAGACCAAGGTGGTTGTCTGGGATCTATAATTGAGCCAACATCTCATAATGTAGAGCAATAAGAAAAAGAGATGAAGAGTGTGATAGGAAAGTTAAGAGACATAGAAGATAAATCTAACATCTAATGACAGTTTTAGGAGGAGAGAACAGAGACAAGGGAGAGGAGAAAAGTCAAAGCAAGGAGGGATACAGATTTTGTGAGCTGAGGAATAAGAATCTTCAGATTGGAAGGGGCCCAAAAAATCTCTCAGAATGTCTCAAAAATCCCACCTATGGGTAGGATATATTTCAGAAGTTTTAAAACATAAGGAAAAAAGTGTAAAAGTTATTTTTAAGTGACATCAGACAACTCCTGGCAAATGCTAGAAGTCCGTAAAGCTGTGCAAATAAACACATTTGGAGACAAGTAGGGACCAGAAAACGGGCCTCTGTGCCATGTAAGTAGTTGGGATAGACACTACTAGTTACTTGCCTGATGCCACTATTATTTTTTCTTTACAACAGAACTTCAGATTCTTGGGAGGGGAATATCAATTGAGCTTAAAATATTCCCATCACCAGACTCCTGTGAAGTTCAGAGTGGCCATGACTCAATTCTAGCCAAGGAGTGTAAGCAGAAATTGATCATTGGAGCTTCCTGGAAAGCTTTTTCAAAGGAACAGACTCAACAGTCTGACTTTTTCATCTTTTTGTTCCTTCACCCTGGCTGCCTCCTTCTTAGAATGTGCACTTGATTCCTGGGGGCTCACAACTATCTCATGACCCAAAGGACCAAAGCCTACAAAGTAAGGATGCTAATAGAGAGGGCAGAAAGAGCCTGATTAAAAATAAAAACATGAAAGTATGCAAAGAAATGTGGAGCAATTTTTAAAAATAATTTTAGAGGAGAAAGTAAAGCCATAAAGAGAAAACTTAATAAATTTGACAAATTAAAATTTAAAATTTTCTGCATGGGAAAAATAACATCACAAAAAGTCAAATAATTAAAGACAAACTGAAAAAAATAGTAATTGCAACTCGTATCATAAAAAGCTAATTTCCTAAATATACAATATCCTTACAAATTGCTATGAAAAAAATTTAAAACTTGATTCAAATAGAAAAATAGTCTAAAGATAAAAACATTTCATAGGAAAAATAATAAATCATCCTTATATGAAAAAATATTTAATTCATAATAAAATTAGGGCAAACTATTGCCTTTCAATATAAATTTTTCACTTCATTTTAGCCCAAAGGTAGATAAGCAACTCCATATAAATTTTAAAATAGCCCTAGCTGATTTGACTCTGTGGATAGAGCATCAGTCTGTGGACTAGGGGTCCTGGTGTTACAGAAGACTGGGTTCAATTCTGATCAAGGACATGTACCTTAGTTGCAAGCTCAATCCCTGGCCCTGATCAAGGCACAGGCAGGAGAGGCAACCATTCGATGTGTCTCTCACATTGATGTTTTTCTCTCTGTGTCTCTCCTCCTTCTTACACACTCTCTAAAAAATCAGTGGAAAAATATCCTTGATGAGGATTAACAAAACAAAAAAATAAATCTTAGAATGACCTTATCTGTATCTACAAAACACTTTCCTGTAATTTTGATAGAGATTGAGTTAAACCTGCATATCAATTTGGAAAGAATTGACATGTTTACTATGTAGTTTTATAATGAATGAGAATTTTTAAATTTATTTTTATCATTTTTTATTTCTTTAATTAATATTTTTTAGTTTTAAACATCTAAGTCCTGAATATGTTTTACATCTAAGTATTTAATTTAGTTAAATGATTATAAGTGATACTGTATTTTTTATTTTGGTGTTCATGTAGTGATTGTTAGACAATCATGTCATCAGAGAATAAGGAGAGTTTTATTACTTCCATTCCAATCTATGTGTCTTTAATTTCATTTTCTGGTCTTATTGTACTAGCTAGCACTTCCAAAACCATATAGAATGAGTGGTAAGAAAGGACATTCTTGCTTTGTTGTCAAATTTAGAGGGAAATTTGTCAAATTTATTAAGTTTTCACCATTAAGTATAATGCCAACTATAGGATTTTTGAAGATGGCTTTTATTAATTTGAAGAAGTTTCCTCTATTCCTTTTTCCCTGAGCATTTTTATCATGAATGGATGTCAAATACTTTTTATTAAGCCAGTTGATATGACCATATGATTTTTCTTTAGCCTATACATATGGTGAAATATACTGATTAATATCTAAATATTGAAACAGCTTTGCATCCTTAAAAGGCACAAATGACAAGAATTACTAATGTAAATTGGTTGTGGTATCTGAGCTTCACCCAAGCCCCCAAGCCATCCATTCTCTGAGTTCCACCCCACTTCCTCACCTGCTGGAAAGGTTGCCAAGGCTGGTTGCAATGGACACTGATTCAGGCAAAGATCACCAGGCTGTAATTATGGCAAGTATCACAGGGCAGCTAGCATGCCAAAGAGAGAGCTGTGGATACATCAGGCTGAGGGTAAAGATTTGGATTCACCATGCCAAGCTTGCTGCCTGTACAGCCCATTGAGGTACCAGCTTGAGTTGGCTAACAATTCCTATTTGAGAACAATGTGGCTAATTAATTCTGACTAACTTTGCCCATAAAAATGCAAAACATAGAGGGAGACTACATCCAGCTCTTGTTGGAATGTAGTACTCATGTATAGAAACTTTTAACAGTGTACTTTGCTACACTTTAAGAACTCATTCTACATTTTTATTTGTGTGGAATAAATTGACCTCAACAAATTCCAGACTTTGTCACATTCATCTAGTACTAAGTCATAAAAATACCCATGGACCTCAAATATTGCGTATAGGCTAGGGTAATGCATCTCAGAGAGATGAAACCTGGAAATTATTTTTTCTAGCCCAAAGTCTGTATAACATTTAAGATGCTTGGAAAAAAAACAGAAGGCAAGATCTGGTGTCTGGAGGAGTTCTTTCTGTGCCTAAGACCCTCAGGGAAGCCAGGAAAGAAGCAAAGATCCATTTAGAAGCAGAGACATCTATAAATCTAATTCTCTCCCATGAGTCATCTAGAGAGGAATTTATGTATGTCTAGTAAAAGTAGAAAAACATTGTCTAGCATTTTAAATGGAAAGGACCCCATTTTCTGTCCTTTGTTTCCTCTCTAGATCATTATATCTCCCCTAAGGAAATTTTTTAGACATTTGTTTCCAAATTATTTCCCTGCCCTTATGAAATTTGAATACCAAAGATATATTATGTTTATGTCGATGGGTAATGTTGAGTTTGGAGGATCACAAACCATTGCTATATCTAATCTTCCCCAACCAATTTTTGTCCCCTTGGGAGCAACATTGCCCCTATTAATACAGTGGTACCTTGAGATACGAGTTTAATTGGTTCC
>PVJN01028362.1:0-27295 GCA_004026805.1 Lasiurus borealis | reverse complement strand
TTAGGGAGGAGTGGAAACACTTTAAAAGGACTAACTGTTCTGCCTGGAGTCATTGATTCAGATTATGAAGGAGAAATTAAAGTTATACTAGAATGTAATCATATTATGCAAATTACTCCAGGACAAAGAATTGCTCAGATACTACTTCTACCTTATGTTCAGCAAGGTGAGGCTATAAATAGGAAAAGAGGAATGCAAGTATTTGGAAGCTCAGATATTTATTGGATACATGAAATTAGCAAAACGTGTCCTATGATTAATTTAAAAATAGAGGGAAAACAATTCAGGGGTCTAGTGGACACTGGAGCAGATGTTAGTGTTATCAGCAAAGAATTCTGGCCTCCAAACTGGTCCACGACAGAAGTTATGGGCTCAGTTAAGGGGGTAGGAATTCCTGATGATACGCAACGTAGTGCTGCAGTGTTAATTTAAGATGGCAAGATGAGGAAGGACACAGGATGGTTTCAACCCTACATCATCCCTAAAATTGCAGTCAATTTATGGGGCCGGGATGTTTTAGAAGGTTTAATGGCATGTATCGTTACTGGCAAAGGACAGCAGTTAATGACTCAGATGGCATATCAACCTTTTTAGGAGCGGTCACTGCTCAGTCTCCTCACCCTCATGCTGATCAGTGGCCATTAAAGGTGGGAAATTCAGCACATTACAGGAATACCATATAATTCTCAAGGACAGGCTATTATTGAACGACAGCATCAGCGACTAAAATCCCAACTTGAAAAACAAAAAGAGGGGATGATGGAGAAATCACCTGTGGGTAGGCTGCACCAAGCCTTAATTACTTTAAACTTTTTCACTTGTGATGCTAATGGACAGACACCTATGGAACTACATTGGTGTCAGGATAAAACAAAAGGAAATGGTTTAGTTAAATAGAAAGATCTCGAATCTGGTTTATGGAAGGGACCTGATCCGTTATTAACCTTTGGGTGAGGGTATGCTTGTATATTTCCAGAAAAATTTTTCCAAACCCGTGTGGATTCCTGCTAGAACGGTACAGATACCTAAGAACGTATTTCTTGCAATGCCAACAGTTACCAGCTGTATGGTAATATTTCCTGGGGCACATGGGGAAGTATTTTTGACTTATGTTCCTGACCCTTCATGGGTAAGAACCCTTAGGTGTACTGATTCCCCTGTTTCTTGTAGTCTCTAAGAAGGGCAAAATTAAGTAAATATTTCTTAAAATTCCAACATTAGAATTTAAAATGACAAAAAGCCCAAAGCCACTTGTATTAGGCTAGAGGCGGGGCAACATTTGTGGCTTGTGAATCAGACATAAACATTTACTAAATTTCTTTTCTTTAAAATTGAGATACCTACTTTAATTAATAAATTAGCTTTTTATTTTTGTAAGCAATTTGATTAACTATTCTAATAAAGTAACTAAGACCTTGTCTATACAAAAAAGAAATTGATAGCCAGTTTGAAATTGAATTGCCATGGCCTAGAACAAAAGAATTTCCTTACATAATATTATTCTACAATGTCATTATAATTTTTTTGACAAATATCCCAAACAAACTTACAATCTAATTTTCTGAATATTTGGTAGCAATTTAAAAAATAAATAAATAAATAACATAAAAGGAATTAAGGCAGTGAGAAGGCACTTGAGCAGTCTATATTGGCTTTTCTTGCTCTTTTTGTTAAGAGTGACCCTCCTACAGCTGTCACCTGAACTTTCCGTTCATGTTGAGGTTGAAGCCTCATGTTGGCTGGTACCATGAATCTGTCTCTCACCCAGTGGTTTGAGCTGGGCCCTTCCTGGAGAAGAAACCTGGGTTCCCCAAGATATGTGATCAGTGCCAGAACCCTGCCAGCAGGCGAGGGGATCCCAAAGCAGGTACTGGGCGTGGAGGCCACAAGAGCATCAGCTATCAAGGAGACGGAACTGAACCTCACATCAACCTGCTTGGCCCCGGAGGATGGCTGGTTAGCCAGAGATGGGCAACTGGGACTTATACGTGACACCGACCACCACCTAAGCCAGAAACTGGGCCTTATGCCGCCCTGCTTTCCAATGATGGGTAAAGTGGGTTGGTACTGTATGGTAGTTCCTGACCTAAGACAGGCACAGTCGCATAGGGGCCATCAGGAAAAAACTTGGGGATTAACAGGTGAGGCACAAATCCTCACCCCCCAACATAGCAGGGGCTTGAACCTTTGCCCCTTCTGAGGGAGGTCTCCTGCCCCATGGCTGCTTCACTTCCCACGCCCAGCTCAGATCGGGACCCAGGTGACAAGACAGAGACTTAGCCCAGCTCCGTTAGGGACACAGATGACAGACGGAGATTTGGTGCAGCTCAGATCGGGACCCAGCAACAGACAGACTTGGCTGACAGTTGCCCTATATTCTAAATCCAACTTAACACCAGGAATGCTCAGGGCCTACTCAAGAATGCAAATAATCCTTTCCACTAATATTTACAGGATAAAACTAAGATTGTTGTTAGAGTAGTAGTTAAATTTTCAAATTAATTTCATTGGTTAATTGAAATAGGTGAATATTAAGAAAATTTAATTGTACTGGAAAAAAGTTGTTCCTAAAGTATAAACTTAAATTTCTATAGGTAGTTCATTGCATGGTAAAATTACTCAACATGCAATAAACATAAAGCAGTCATATTTGCATTATAAAAATTTTCCAAAAGCCTCATAATTACATAAAAGGGGGGGATAGTACAATAATATTATGTAAGGAAAAAGCATCCTGCAAGCAAATTACATCTAAAAAATTTTTTACTTAACAGCAAGACACCCATGAAAAACATACATAGTATTAAAATAAGTCAAAGGAAAATCATTTGGGCAAAAATAAAAAGGATCCAAAGTCAAATTTATAGAAAAAATTCCTTTACTAACTTTTGGTCGAGAATGTTTATATATTTTCTGAAAAACAGCTCCAAGACCATGTGAATTCCTACAACAGAGAATACTCCAGCTATGAAGATGAGAGAAGCAGTCCAGAGATGGAAGATGCTGACGACACTTTGCCATCCATACAGTCAGCAGCTGTGCATCGATGCAGATTGCCCAGGACCAAACCAGAGAGGGTCGGACCTGCATTGCCACTATTTGTCCACCATCCAGAACTGAAATATCATTGCTAATACGTACATTCAAAAAACTGTTGGACATTGAAACTGGGACTCAAAGGACTGTTGGTCCAAAAGAAAGATACTATAGACTTATTCATTTACCTCTTAGCATAGCCATTGTTGCTTGTCTTATTTTTTGTTCTTAATATTTATTTCTACTCTGTAGGTGCAAGATTTTTTAGAGGAAAGAAAAACGGGGGAGATGTCAGAAACCAAATATTGTTCTCACTAAATGGATGTAAATAGGAAGCCAGAAGGCTAGCCAACCTTAATTGCTCTGAAAGGTCAGAGCTGATTACTCATTGTTTAGTTGAAACTATCTGTTTGTATCATGTTAATTTCTGTTATTTCCTGCCTAAAGGCTAGGAGTATGTCCCAAGCCTTAATAAAAGGGAGAAAAATGCCAGAGCAAATGGCAGTTCTTTCCACTAGAGGAATGCTCCCACCTGGCCCCCCAATATCGCCAAATTAATGTTTTCTAGTCTCTCATTTCGTTTGCGTGCGGCCTCCTTCAGAACCCGAACCCTGACCTGGGAACCCTGAACCACGCGGGACGTGGAAAGAGGTTCCCACAGCTGGATCCAATTTGCTAGACTTTTGTTGAGGATTTTGGCATCTATGTACATGAGAGATATTGGCCTGTAATTCTCTTTCATTGTGTTGTCATTATCTGGTTTTGGTATTATGGTGATGCTGGCTTCATAGAAGGTATTTGGAAGTGTTCCTTTTTCTTGAAAATTTTGGAATAATCTGAGGAGGATAGGCTTTAATTCTTCCTTAAATGTTCTGTAAAACTCTCCTGTGTAGCCATCTGGTCCCGGGCTTTTGTTTGCTGTAAGCTTTTTGATGGCTGTTTTAGTTTATTCCATAGTTATTGGCCTATTGAGATGTTTATATTCTTCCTGATTGAGTTTTGGAAGGTTATATTTTTCTAGGAATATCTCCATTTCCTGCAGATTGTCCATTTTCTTTGAATAAAGTTGTTCATAGTATTTTTAAACAATCCTTTATATTTCCAAGGGGTCTGTTGTTATTTTTCCTCTTTCATTTCCTATTTTGTTTATTTGGGTCTTCTCTCTTTGCTTCTTGGTGAGCCTGGCTAGAGGTCCATCAATAATATTTATCCTTTCAAAGAACCGTTTCTTGGTTTTGTTTCCCTTTTGTATTGTTTCTTTGGTCTCTATATTGTTTATCTCCGCTCTTATCTTTACTAATTCCCTTCTTCTTCTGACACTGGGCTATTCTTGTTGCTCTCTTTCTAGCTCTTTGAATTGTAGGGTTAGGTAATTTATTACCATTGTTTCTTGCTTTTCTCAGTAGGCTTGTAGAGCTATGAACTTCCCTCTCAAGACTCTTTCACCGTGTCCCATAAATTTTGTATTGTTGTATTGTCATTGTCATTTGTTGCCATGATGTTTTTTATTTCCTCCTTGATTTCTCTGGTTACCCAGTCATTCTTTAATAGTGTGCTGTTTAGTGTCCAAGTGTATGATTTCTTTGTGTTGTTTTTATTGTAATTGATTTCCAGTTTTATGTCACTGTGATCTGAGAAGATGCTTGATATGATTTCTATCTTCTTGAATTTGAACAGACTTTTCCAATGACCTAACATATGGTCTATCTTTGAAATGACCCATGTGCACTTGAGAAGAATGTATATTCTGTGGCTTTGGGATGAAATGTTCTGAAGATGTCAATTAATTCCATCTGGTCTAGTGAGTCATTTAGGATTGATGATTCTTTACTGATTATTTGTTCAGAGGATTTCTCCCGCGGTGACAGTGGGGTATTAAAGTATCCTACTATGATTGTATTGCTGTCAGTCTCTACCTTGATATCCTCCAGGAGTTGTTTTATATATTTATGTTCTCCTGTAATGGGTGTGTATATGTTTACCGGAGTTATTTCTTCTTATTTGATTGCTTCCTTTAGTATTATGAAGTGGCCTTCCTTATCTCCTGTTTTATCGTTCACTTTGAAATATAATTTGTCACATATAAGTATTGTAATCCCAGATTTTTTTTTCATTTCTATTGGCCTGAAAAATTGTCTTCCAACCCTTCACCCTCAGTCTGTGTGCATCTCTTTTTCTGAGGTGGGTTTCTTATAGACAGCAGATATATGGGTCATGTTTTCGTATCCAATCTGTTACCCAATGTCTTTTGATTGGAGCATTTAATCCATTTACATTTAAAGTTATTATTTACAGATAATTATCTGTTGCCATTTTTATTCCTTACCCCTAAGTACCCTCTTCACTTCCTATTTATTTTTCCTACAGCAGACCCTTTAACATTTCTTGCATTGCTGGTTTGGTGGTAATAAACTCCCTTAGTCCTTTTTTGTCTGTGAAGCTCTTGATTTCATGTTCAATTTTTATTGGAAGCGTTGCTGGGTACAATATTCTTGATTCAGACCCTTCTTTTGCATGACTTTGTAAATTTCATTCCATTCCCTTCTGGCCTGATGAGTTTCTGTTGAGAAATCAGTAGCTAGTCTGATGGAGGTTCCATTGTAGGTTACTTTTTGTCTGTCTCTGGCTGCTTTTAATATTCGTACTTTGTCGTTGGTGTTTGCCAATTTACTTATAATGTGCCTTGGTGTTAGTTTTTGGGGGGTTTATTTTGCTTGGGACTGTGTGAGCTTCTTGGATTTGTGTGGCGTTTTTCTACCCTATATCAGAGAAGTTTTCTGTCATTATTTCTTCAAACAGGTTTTCAATTCCTTGCTCAGATTCCACTCTTTCTGTAAACCCAGTTATGTGGATGTTGTTTGTATTGTGTTATCCAAAAGTTCCCTTAGGCTTTCCTCTTGCTTTTTAATTTTTTTTTTCTAGAAGCTGCTGTACTTGGGTATTTTTTCCTACCGTGTCTTCTAGCTCACTAATGTAGTCCTCTGCTTCTTCTAGTCTGCTTTTGATGCTTTCTGTTGAGTTCTTTGCAGCAGTGATGTCATTTTTCATTTCTTCTTGATTCTTTATAATTTCCTCTTGGTTCTTACTCATATTGTCGAATTTCTCTTCCATTCTTTTGAGCCACCTTAATACCATTTCTCTGAACTCTTTCTCTGGAAGGTTGTTTACTTCTATTTCGTTTACTTCCTTTTATGGAGATCCCTGCTTTTCTTTCTTATGCAGGCTGTTTCTTCGTCTGCCCATGGTCTTTCATCTCCGGGTGTCTAGTTATGTAGTTCTCTCTCATGCATTGATTTAAAGGCACAAAATACAACATTACCAGGGACAACACATAAGGCACTGAACAGAAATGTAGTCATGATGTTACTAACCACATAATAAGATGACCACCAGTGAAAGACAAATTAGTGGTAAGTAGAGAAAGAATAAGAGAGAAAGGAGAAAAAAAGAAATGAAAGCAGTACCATAATGAATTTGAGAGAAGGGAGAAAAAAGCAGAAATATAAAAAGAAGAAGAGAAAAAGAAAAAAAAATCAGAAATGAAAGAGAATAAGCAAGAAATTGGGGACAAATTATATATATGAGGAGAAAACTCCAATAGAATAGCCACTAATCCCAACAAATACCAGCAACAAGTATCTGGAGTATAATACAAATTACAAATAACAACTAATATTAAGGGAGGCGTAGGAAAACAGGTGAAAACAAATAAAATGAAGCAAACAAAGAGCAAAATAAAACAAGTAGATCAAGCAAAACCAATCTCACAAAAAAAGTATAAAAAATAGATATAATCAACATTCAAGCAAACAACAAAAGGACATAGAGAAAAACAATTTTTCGTATAGTAAAGAAAAAAAAGAGAGGTTTGTTTGGACTTGGTATAGGGGATTAGAAATTAGATATGGCCGAGACTGGTTTGGCTCAGTGGATAGAGCATTGGCCTGCGGACTGAAGGGTCTCAGGTTCGATTCCGGTCAAGAGCTCGTACATTGGTTGTGGGCACATCCCCAGTAGGGGGCGTGCAGGAGGCGGCTGATCGATGTCTCTCTCTCATCGGTGTTTCTAACTTTCTAACCCTCTCCCTTTCTCTCTGTGAAAAATAAAATATATTTTAAAAAAATATATATATATGTATTTTAAAAAAAAAGAAATTAGATATGTAAGTGGGGTGAAGTTTTAAACAGGTAAAAAGAAAGAATAGGGAAATTCTAATGTTGGAAAGGGTAAGAGAAACAAGACAACAAAATGGGAATACAGTGGTACCTGGAGATAAGAGTTTAATTCATTCAGTAACCTCGCTTGTATATCAAGTTGCTCGTATCTCAAAGGAAATTTCCCCATTGAAATGCCGTTAATCTGTACCATCCCCCAAAATGCCACCCCAGTTGTTCTTGTTACGTGTTTTTGAATAAGAAAAATGTGTTTATAAATAACAAATAATGTATAAAAACATAATAAAAGAGAATGTAAAGGAAAAAACAGGTTTTATAAAGCATATTTACCTACTCGTTACACTCTTAATGCTACACTTTCTCCCTAAACTGAATGTAACTTAACTAATCTTCACTGAACTTAATTGCTACTGGTCTTTGCATTTTTGGCAGATTAAAAACAAAACAAAACAACAAAAAAAAAACGTGTCCAACGAGGTTTGCTTCTTCCTTCCTTTCAGAATGTTTCTGAAATGGGTGAGGCAAGTTTCATTGCACAGCTCTAATGCACGACCAGTAGTAACATTTTTGGGGTGTTTCTTTTCCACAAAGTGTGACACCCTCTCCCACATTCCTAAGATCTCCTTTATCTCACTTGTAGAGATCTCCTCCACCTTTGGCTCCTCCTTCAAACCAATTTCTTGGAGAACTTCTGCATGTTGCTGAGACTGCAACTCTTGTAACTCCTCTGTGGTGAGCTCCTTCAAGAGCTCCTTCACGTCTCTCTCATCCACCTCCAGGCCCATGAATTTTCCCAGAGACACTATCTCCTCCTCCACTGGCACCTTGGGTTGGAATCCTTCGAAGGTCCTTTCGGCTATGGCCTCAGGCCACAGCTTCTTCCATGCAGAGATCAAAGCCCTCATTGTAACACCCAGCCAGGTCTGATCAATAATTCTCAGGCATATCACGATGTTAAAGTGGTTCTTCCAGAACTCTCACAGGGTGAGGTTTGTGTTCTCTGTCACCTCAAAGCAGAGCCGGAACAGGTGCTTGATGTACAGCTTTTTAAAATTAGAAATCACCTCCTGATCCATGGGCTGCAGGACAGGAGTGGTGTTGGGAGGTAGGTAGACAACCTTTATAAACTTGAACTCTTCGAGGAGTTGATCTTCAAGGTTCGGTGGGTGAGCAGGAGCATTGTCGAGGACGAGGAGGGCTTGCATGGTTAGGTTGTTTTCCTGCAGATATTTCTTAACAGAAGGGCTGAAAACCAGCTTTACCCACTCTACAAAGAACTGCCTGGTGACCCATGCCTTCAGGTTTGCCCTCCACATAACTTGCAGTTTATCTTTTAAAATCTTATGTGACTTAAAGACTCTGGGGTTTTCCGAATGGTATACGAGCAGAGGCTTGATCTTGCAGTCGCCACTCGCATTGGCGCACAATGCGAGAGTTAGGCTATCCTTCATGGGTTTGTGGCCTGGCATCGCCTTCTCCTCTGCCATTATATAAATCCTATCCGGCATCTTCTTCCAGAAAAGCCTTGTCTCGTCACAGTTGAAGACTTGCTAGGGGATATATCCTTTGGCTTCTATCAGTTCGGAAAAAGTTTTGAGGTAATCCTCAGCTGCCTTCACATCCGAACTTGCTGCCTCACCATGCCTGACGATGGAGTGAATGCCAGACCTTTTCCTGAAGTTATCAAACCAGCCTCTACTGGCTTTAAATGAGTCTTTTGATGCTTCGTCCATGGAAGTGCGCAGGGTCTGCTCTAGCAAATCACCGTAAATCGCTCACGCCTTCTCGCATATGATTCCTTGTGTTAATGTATCTCCTTTAAGCTGCTTCTCTGTCACCCACACCATCAGTAGATTCTCCATCTTTTCATGGAGAGAGCTACAGAGCTTAGAAATTATTGTAACGCCCTTAGCTGGTGTTATAACCTTTATCGACTCCTTCTGTTTAAGCATAGTGCATATCGTTGAAGTCCTACGCCCGTATTGCCTCGTCAAGTCAGCCACTCGCACACCTTGCTCATATTTTTCTATGATTTCACGCTTTAATTCAATAGACATCATCCTCTTCTGAGCACTGACCTTTCCACCCGCTTTCTTCGGACCCATGGTTATAAAAAGAAATGTGATAAAGTATGTAAATGCACAAAAGATGCTTTGACAATGAGGTAAACAAGCTCACTGACTGAGGCGTGGAAAACTATGAGATGCTTGAGTCGCTGTAATCTGGTGGCTTGTGTGCAGCCAGCTGATCCGCGCGATTACTCTTATCTCAAATGTTGCTCGTATTTCAAAGCAAAAAATCTCTTGCTTGACGGCTCCTATCTCAAAAATCTCGTATGTTAGGGCATTCGTATCTCGAGGTACCACTGTAGTTAGGAAGAGAGTGTTGGAATAAAGATAGAGTTGAGATAGAGTAAAATGATGATAAAGGAAAGCTAAAAAGAGAATATAGAACTCTAATCCCAAAGTAAGATAAAGAGAATATAAAATGACACTTCTTTTTTTCAAAATGGTAAAATAGTAGTAGTAAAAAAAATACTGGTTGAAGATATAAATGTAATAATTAAAAAGGTAAAATCTATTTGAGGAAAAAAATAGTTATTTAATTAAAATATAAAAAAAAAATTCTTTTGGCATACCTGTTTCCCAGTTAGGACGATATTGCAGTTCCCTTCCTTCTACTTCTGCTCAGTGGAGAGTTGATTTGTGAGTCAGCCCCTGGGTAGCAGTGTTTCAAAATTGACCTCTGAGACTATAGGTTTTCTGTAGCCTGTGCTTAGATACTGCTTTCTCTGTGGTGCTCAATACCAGTTTGTGGGAGTGGGTTTCCCCAGGGCTGATTCTCTGATGGTTATTCTGCACTCTGATCCCCAGGTTCCAGAAAAACAACTTTCCCCTGCAGTCTCTTAGGATGTCCCCAATTGGGTGATCCTATGTATTGGTCTTAGCAATCAGAGCCAGGGTCTGAAGAGGAAAGAGTGCAGTCTGTGCTCTCCCCCTTGCCCGTTCCCTGTTTAAGCAGCTGTGACACCTTAATAACTCTCAGGCTGTACTTCTGCCTCAGATCAAAATGGGTTGCTTTCTAGAGCTCCCCTCTGTTAACAGCTCTGTGGGCCCCCTTCCACATTCAGGGATTATACTCTGCCCAACATCTATGGATTTCTTTAGGTCCAGTTCCCACAATTTGCGTGTCTCTCTATTCTGTGGGATCAGAGACCTCACCTTATCCCAGGCGAAATCTGACCTTTCCTTGTGGCGTGAGGAGCTCCTCTGCATCTGAGTATTTGCGCCAATTGGGGACCGGCTTTTCAGTGGGTTCTGCAGCTGTAGCTTTTCAGTGTTCTGTAAACATCCACTTTCACCTGAAAGATGCCACGGTCTTCTCATTTGCGCTAGTGGCAATGGGGGAATAAACTAAGTGGGGCTACCTGGTTAGGGGAGCCCCGTCCAGCAGTCCCCCACCTTTTCCTGGAGGATAACTGTTCCTTAACTTGCCAACAAACACTCCCAGTGCAATCCTAAGCTGTTCTCTCTGTCTGCTTTAGTGACAAGGCTCCAGACACATCTGTCTATTCCGCCGCCATTTTTTTTCTCCTGTGCCATTTTTTTTTAATTGGGAAGGAGATCATCTCTACAGAGACCACTGATGAGGAGAAAGGGACCCAAGCACCACACCAGATGCCTAGCCTAGAGTTCCAGAGTTTAGAAGACCCCACAACTACAGGCTGTATTACCCTGAGTGACACACAGGCTGCTGGAGACCCAGGTGTTACATTTAAATTTCTAGTGCATGAAGTTATTTGGACTCCCAGTAATGGGCAACTTTGGGGGACCCAGACATATATGGGAAGAAACTGGAGTGTTTGGAATTGGGACAGGTATTTGGGGGTGGCTCTCTCCCAGACTAGGGTACTCACAGGGGTCATTGTTCCTGTACTGGGACCTCCCCTGTTGCAGGGCTGACAGGCAGCCATAGCTGAGTCTCCATCGCCTGGAGCACACTGTTTGCTCCACAGTAGGGATTCTCTGAAACTCTACCCCATTCATTTGCAGCCCCACCCAAGTTGTTGTAGCAGCTTTTCCATATGAATGACCTGTCCTGGCTCAGGCTTCAGGCTTTGTCAAAATCTCTCAAACAAGCTACAGCTGGTGATAATGTGGCCCACACCTATCAACAAAAGGCATTAGCACCAGTCTGCCTTGCTTCACACCTGGGCCTCACCTGGGCAACTCCAAGCCCAATACAAATAGCAAATAGCAGCCATCTGCAGATACCACTGCAGCTCCTGCTGGGTGGCACCAGGCAGTGTCTGACTTTGTACCTCCCTGGAGGCCCTAGAGCCAGTGAACCTGATGAAAAGCTTCAGACCATAGCAAATTACACCTCTAAACATCCACAAGCAAAACACTTAAGAGGCATACTCAATGAGCACCAAAGCCCCACTGAAGCAAGTCCTACTCCATAGGGGTATTTCCTACATAGCAGCTCTCGCACTGTAGTCACAGCTGATCTTCACAGCCAATTGGACTGGAGGTCAATCCTCCCAGTGATGACAACAGCAATCAAGACTCAACTACAGGAAAAAAAAGATGGCAAACAACAAGAAGGTAGGGAGAGAGAGTGAGGGAGCGATAGAGGAATATGTGGATGTGTGTGAGTGAAATAGGGACAGTTAGATCCTGCAGTTCTTACAAGAGGCTGCCAATCCAGGCAGTCCTAGATGGCAAAACCCCACTGCCACCAAAAACACTACAGGGAGGATATTGACAGCACAGAGACCACACCATCTTGATGAACAGAACTGCTTGAGACTAGGATCCTAACCTTACCACCATCCAGTCTGGTCTTAGTAGTAAACCAGGACCATACAGCCACTCTGGTAAAAGACCTGCAAGCAAAGCTGCAGACCCAGGGACACCTAGATACCAGGCATCTCAGCCGCAGATTTATGCGAGTTACAAAGCCAATCCCCTTCCCCGCTGGTCCCATGGCAGCAGCATAGGAACTACCAGACCCCAGCCACACAATCGGGCTTTCTGCACACATACAGCAGTGACAGCTCTACCTGATTTTGAGCCTTGGTGTCGGACTCGGAAAGTTTGTTTCCTGCAACCAGGCTCCGTGCTCAGGCAGAGAGACTGTGTTGAATTCGGGCATAGGTGCACAACCTTGGGGAGATTGTTTTCTGCAACCAGATCTCGCACTCATGAAGGATAGGGAAACAGTGCTGAATTTGAGCCTGGGGGTGCAAACTCAGAGAGTTTGTTTCCCACAACCAGACTGCACCCTAGCAGAGAGGCTACGCTGAATTTGAACCTGAATGTGCAAACTCACAGAGTTTGTTTCCCACGACTATACCATGTGCCCACACTGATGGGGGGTGGTGGCGGGGGACAGTGGGGATTTTAAGTCTGGGTGCATGGACATAGGAAATTTGTTTTCCACAGTGCACACCTGCATGACCAGACAGCACAACCACACTGAGCATCAGTGCCACCTGACTATGATTTAGGGCAAATGCACACAGAAAGCTGATTCCACAGGGCAGGAGTGGACCTCCTGCCAATACAGTGCGACTGTGCAACCCAATCTCCCAAACAGACTGGGGACCCTGAATCTCCATGAAAGAGGCAGCAATGAGCACCAGTGACTAGACTCTATTTCTCATTGCATGCACCTGGAAACACTGATTTCCAGTGAATTCACATTAAGAGCCAGCGACACCAATTCTTCGTGCATATGCACACAGGGCACTTATTCTCAGTGTGAGGCTGGCCCAAGCAACAGAGATTCCTGGCGTGCACATAGGGAGCCTCTGACTCCTGACATGCACTAGGGGATTTTGATTTTTGGCAAATGCCAGCAGTTTCTCTTTTTCAGCATGGCACAAGCAGTGTCCCTGATTCTAGGTGTGCACACGAGGCAACACTAAGCACCCGTGACTCTGATCCGGGCAAGCATGACTCCCACTAACACACAGAAGCAGCATGTTTTGGTGTCTGAGCTCTTCAGTGACATGTGGGGGATGCAAAACTCCCACTGCACCCAGTCTAGGCCTTCTAGTGATAGTCAGAATGGAGACACAATGAAACAATCCCCAGAGGAAAGAAAACGAGGAATCTTCATGAAAGGAAATAAGGGAAACAGAAGCAAGCAACATGACAGAAAAAGAATTCAGAGTAATGATCATACAGTCCATACACCAGATGGACAAGTAAATCAACAACCTATGCAAAAATCAGGAATAAATGATAAATTATATAGCTAAAAAAAAAAAACATGGAAAGCTTCAACAGTAGACTAGAAGAAGCAGAGGACTGAATTAGTGAGTTAGAAGATAAAGTACAGAAATAAGACCAATCTGAACAGCAACTAGAGAAAAAAATTAAAACACAAGAGGAGAGCCTAACAGAGCTTTGGGACAATGCAAAACGAAATACCATACATACAACAGGCTATAAGAAGCACAAGGGCAGCAAGGATTAGAAAATTTGTTTTAAGAAATAATGACAGAAAACTTCCCTGATATTAGGGAAGAAAATAGTTACAGAAGTACAAAGAGTCTAAAATAAGATGAATTTCAAAGGACCCACCCCAAGACATGCCATAATTACAATGCACGTGTTAACGACAAAGAAAGAATCTTAAAGGCTGCAAGAGAGAGACAGAGAGTTACCTACAAAGGAACCCCATCGTATTACCAAATGATTTCTCAACAGAAACACATCAAGCTAGAAGGGAATGGAATGAAGTATACAAAGCAATGTAAAACAAGGGACTGAATCCACAAACACTCTATTGAGCAAGACTATCAATCAAAATAGAAGGGGAAATCAGGAGCTTCACAAACAAAAAAAGACTAAGGGAGTTTATCACTACCAAGCCACCAATGCAAGAAATGCTAAAGGTAATGCTGTAAAAAGAAGAAATAAAAAGCTAAGAAGTAACACAGGTTCAAAAAATAAAAATGGCTACAAACAAGTGCCTTTCAATAATAACTTTAAATGTAAATGGACTAAATGCTCCAATCAAAAGACATTGAGTGGCTGAATGGGTTAAAAAAAAAAAAAAAAACATGACCCATATATATGCTGTCTACAAGAGACCCACCTCAGAACAAAGGACTCACACAGACTGAAAGTGAAGGGATAGACAAATATCTTTCAGGCAAATGTAAATGGGAAAAAAATCTGGGATAGCAATACTTATATCTGACTAAATAGACCTCAAAGTGAAGGCCAAAACAAGAGATAAGGAAAACCATTTAATACTATTTATGGGATCGATACAACAAGAGGATATAACCCTGGTAAACCTATATGCAACCGAGGAAAGAGCACCTAAATACATAAAAAAACCTCCCGGAGGATATAAAAAAGATATAGACAACAATACAACAATAATAGGGAACTTTAATATACCACTGACATCACTGGATAAATCCTCTATACAAAAAAATCAGCAAAGTACAGCAATCCTAAATGACTTACTAGATCTGATAGACTTAATTTGCATCTTCAGAACATTTCACCACTAAGCTGCAGAATATATGTTCTTCTGAAGTGCACATGGGACATTTAAAAAAAATAGACCACATATAATGGGTCACAAAGTCTACCCAAATTCAAGAAGATTGAAATCATACCAAGCATCTTCTCAGACAGCAATGGCATAATATTAGAAATAAACTACAATGAAAACATTTCAAAACACTCAAACACTTGGAAGCTTAATAGCATATAATTAAATATTGATTGGGTTACCAATGAGATCAAAGGAGAAATTAAACATCGTGGAAACTAATGACAATAAAAAAAAAAAAACAACAACAATCCAAAAGCTATGGGACACAATGAAGACAGTCCTGAGAGAGAGGTTTATAGCTCTACAGGCTTACCTCAAAAAATAAGAAAAAATGGTAGTAAATCATCTAACTCTACAACTCAAAGAATTAGAAAGAGAGCAATAAGAGAAGCCCAGAGTGAGCAGAAGGAAGGAGATAATAAAGATTATAGCAGAAATAACCTAGAGACTATATATATATATATATATATATATATATATATATATATATGATCAATGAAACATAGTGCTGGTTCTTTGAAAGGATAAACAAGATTGATGAACCTCTAGATAGCCTCACCAAGAAGCAATAAGGGAGGACCCAAATAAACAAAATAATAAATAATAGAGGCAAAATAACAATAGACCCCACAGAAATTCAAAGGATTATTAAAAAATACTATGAACAACTCCAACAAATTTAGACAACATGAAGAAAATGGACATATTCCAAGAAAAATACAACCTTCCAAAACTCAATGAGGAAGATTATAAAAATCTCAATAGTCCATTAACTATAGAAGAAGGAAGCAGTCATCAAAAAGCTGCCAGCAAACAAGGCAGGACCAAATGGCTTCACAGGGGAGATTTACCATACATTTAAGGAAGAACTAAAAACTATCCTCCTCAGACTATTCCAAAAAATTCAAGAAGAAGGAACACTTCCAAGCTCAATACCAAGATAATACAATGAAAGAGAATTACAGTCCAATATCCCTGATGAATATAGATGCAAAAATCCTTAACAAAATTCTAGCAAGCCAGATCCAGCAATACAGCAGAAAGATCATATACCATGACCAAGCAGGACTTATGCCAGGGATACAAGGATGGTACAATATCTGCAAAACCAATAAACATGATACATCACATAAAAAAAATGAGGGACAAAAATCACATAGTCATATCAATTAATGCAGAAAAGGCATTTGATAAAATCCAACACCCTTTGTTGATAAAAACTCTCAGCAATGTGGGAATAGAGGGCTTATATCTCAACATCATTAAAGCCATATTTGGTAAACCCATAGCCAACATCACACTCAATGGACAAAAACTGAAACCATTTCCTCAAAGAACAGGAACAAGACAGAGATGCCCACTCTCACCACTTGTGTTCAACGTACTACTGGAAGTACTAGCCACTGGATCAAACAAGAAGAAGAAATGCAAGCCAACCAAATTGGAAAAGAAGAAGTAAAGCTGTCCTTATTTGCATATGACATGATACTGTACATAGAAAACCCTAAAGACTCCATAAAAAAATTATGAGACATGATAATGAATTCAGCAATGTATCAGAATACAAAATTAACACCAAGCAATCTATGGCATTTCTATATACCAATAATGAACTTACAGAAAGAGAGACTAAAACAGCAATCCCATTTACCATTCCACAAAAAAAAAATTAAGATACATAGGAATAAACTTAACTTAGGAGGTAAAAGACCTATACGCAGAAAACTATATGACACTAAAAAAAGAGATAGAGGAAGACATAATCAGATGGAAGAACATACCATGTGCATGGGTTGGGAGAATCAATATCATCAAAATGTCCATTCCACCCAAATCAATCCATAAATTCAATGCACTCCCCATGAAAATACCAAAGACATACTTTATAGGCCTAAAACGACCTTTCCAAAAATTTATCTGAAATAAAAAAGACCCTGAATAGTTGCAGCAATCATCAGAAAGAAGAATAAAGTAGGTGGGATCTCAATGCCAGATGTCAAGCTGTATTAAAAGCCACTGTTCTCAAAACTGCCCGGTATTGGCACAAGAACAGACACAAAGATCAATGGAATAGGATAGAGAACTCAGAAATTGACTCAAACTACTATGCTCAATTAATATTTGACAAAGGAGGCCCGAACATACAATGTAGTCAAGACAGTTTCTTCAACAAATGGTGTTGGGAAAATTGGAGGGAAACATGAAACAAATGAAACTAGACCACCAACTTACACCATACACAAAAATAAACTCAAAATGGATACAGGATTTAAACATAAGATGGGAAACAATAAAAATACTAGAGGATTCTACAGGCAGCAAAATCTGCAACATATGCCAAAGGAACTTCTTCACTGACACAACTCCTCAGGCAATGGAAACTAAGGAAAAATAAACAAATGGGACTACTTCAAAATAAAAAGCTTTTGCACAGCAAAGGAAACCATCAACAAAACAACAACAAAGCTCACTGCATGGGAGAACATATTTTCCAATGACATCAAGGATAAGAGTTTAATCTCCAACACTTACAGAGAACTCATACAACTTCACACACACACAAAAAAAGATAAACAACCCAATCAAAAACTGGGCAACTTATCTAAATAGGCACTTCTCAGAAGAAGACAGAAGGAAGGCCAAGAAACATATGAAAATATGCTCAAAGTGACTATTCATCAGAGAGATGCAAATCAAAAAAACAATGCGGTACCATCTCACACCTGTCAGAATGGCTATCATCAACAAATCAACAAATGACAAGTACTGGCGAGGATGCGGAGAAAAGGGAATCCTCGGGCACTGCTGGTGGGATGCAGACTGGTGCAGCCACTGTGGTGAACAGTATGAAGTCTCCTCAAAAAACTAAAAATGGAACTCCCATTTGACCCAGGGATCCCACTTCTAGGAATATATCCCAGGAAACTAGAAACTCTAATCAGAAAGGATATATCCACCCCTACATTCAGAGCTGCACAATTCAGCATAGCTAAGATTTGGAAACAGCCTAAGTGCCCATCAGCAGATGAATGGATTAAAAAACTGTGGTACATCTTCACAATGCAATACTAAGGTGCAGTAAAAAAGGAGCTCCTACCATTTGCAACAACGTGGATGGAGATGGAAAACATTATGCTTAGTGAAATAAGCCAGGCAGAGAAAGATAAATATCACATGAACTCACTCATTTGTAGAATATAATGATTGACATAGACTGATGATCAACTTCAGATCTAGAGAATGAGAAACAGTGATCAAAACATCATACCTAGGGGAAGTTGGGGGTTGGTGGGAATAAGGGGGAGAGATCAACAGACGGACTTTTGTACATGCATATGATCATAATCATTGGGCACAGATAACAGGGAGGGTGGGGCATGGGAGAGAATGGGGGGGCGGTAATGAGAGAATAAGGACACAAGTAAAAAATAATTAAATTAAAAATTTTTATTATTATAATAAAAATTAAATCTATTCCATTCAGTGGTCACCATAACCTTAAGAGAAATTGTTTCATGAGAGATTTTTAAATGAAACTCTGTAACATGAAAATCATTTTGGAAGGAAATAATGAGAAGTTTCCTTCAAATGTCATAAGCATTGTAATTGAAACTCAATTTATCTGGCCTCTTGAGCTAAGGTAAGTAATCTGTGTTATTGCCTCCCTGAAAAAGTTTATATAAAGTTACAAAAAGAAATTGACAGCCAGTTTGAAATTGAATTGCCATGGCCTAGAGCAAAGAATATCCTTACATGATATTAGTCTACAATGTCATTTAATGTTTTATATTTCACAACAGCGTATAGTACAACTATCCAAAACAAAATTACAAATTAATTCTTTGAATGTTTAGCAGCAATTAAAAAAAAGGACATGAAAAGATTTAATCCTTTTCAGAAGGAATTAAGACACTGGGAAGGCACTTGAGCATTCTATACTTGCCCCTCTTTCCTCTGTTGCCAAAAGGGACCTTCTTCTCACAATCCATTGGACCTCAGCTATAGCCTGAGTTCTCTATTCATGCTGAGGTTGAAGCCTTGAGGTGGCTGGTATAATGGATCTGTGTCTTGCCAAATGGTGTGAGCTGGGCCCTCCCTGGAAAAGGAACCTGAATTCCCTGAGATATATGATCAGTGCTGGGGCTCTGCCAGCAGGTGAGGGGATCCCCAAGGCAGGTGCTGGGCATGGAGGCCACGTGGGGATAGGCTACCATGGAGACAGAATTGAACCTCACAACACCCTGCTTAGCCCCTGAGGATGACTGGTTAGCCTGAGACGGGTAAGATTCCTCAGGGAAGGAACAACTTAGGATAGGCACAGTCATAAAGGGGCCATCAGGAGAGAACTTGGGGTCAACAGAGGTAGAACACAGACCCTCACCTCCCCCAACCTTACAGGGGTCTGAAACATCACCCCTTCTGAGAAAGGTCTGCTGCCCCCATGGCTACTTCACTTCCCATGCTCAGCACAGATTGGGACTCAGGTAACAGACAGAGACTTGGCCCAGCTCAGAACAGGCCCCAGGTAACAGACAGAAACATGCCAACAGCACCTGCCCTATATCTAAATTCAGCCTAGCACTAGAATGCTCAGTGCCTACTCAAGAATGAAAATAAACCTTTCCACTAATATTTACAGGGTAATCTAAGATTGTTGGTAGAGTATTACATTTGACAGTAAAAGAGTTATCAAGCTTTCAGATTAATTTAAATTTGCGAATTGATATAAGTGAGCACCCAAGAAAATTTAAGTGTACTGGACAAAAAGCTGTTTCTAAAATATTAATTAAAATTTCTATTGATAGCTCATCTCATGGTAAAATTGCTTAACACGCAATGAATATAAAACAGGCATATTTGTGTGCAAAAAATTAAAATTTAAAGTTATCAAGATTGCATTAAAATTTTACCAAATTCTCCATTAATCAATAAAACGGGGGGAGAGTAGGATAATATCATGTAAGGAAAAATATCTAGTAAGTAAATTACATCTAGAAAATTTTCACTTAGAATATTAATTTCCACTTAGAATATTAACAGCAAGACACCCATGAAAAACATGCATGGTGTAACAATAAGCCAAAGGAAAAGTGGGTAGGCAAAAATAAAAAGGACCCCAAGTCAATTTTATAGAAAAGATTCTTTTATTAACTTTTGGTCAAGAATATGTTTGTATACTTTCAGAAAATAACTCCAAGACCAAGTGGACTCCTGTAATAGAGAGGAACTGACAGGTCTGCTCCAACCATGAAGACAAGAGGAGAAACAGTCTAGAAATGGAAGATGCTGAGGACGCCTTGCCATGCCAGCAGTCAGCAGCTGTGCGATGCTACAGGATGCCTAGGGTCAAACCAGAGACAGTAGGACAAGCATTGCCACCATTTTTCCACTATCCAGATACCTTTGCTCATGTGTACTCAAAACTACTGGACATTGAAATTGGGACTCAAACATTTTTTTTTTGTTCTTAGAAGTTTATTCCTAGCCTACAAAGGCAAGATGTTTTTGAAGACAAGAATCAAGGGGTGGGGGGGAAACAGATACAGAGGCAAGAAGCAATGAATAGATGGTTTGGTAAGGGGGGGGGCTCTAATAGATCAATCGAAGGACTTGTATGTATGTATGTAAGCATAGCCAATGGATACAGGGCATTGAGGGGGTGGATACAGGTGAGGGCATGTACTAGGGGGTGGGGAAGGCTGGGAGAGGGCAATAGGGAAAAGAAAAAATAAATAAATTTTAAAAAAGAGCTCACTGACAAGGGGACACTAAATTTTCTAGGATGGAAATAAAAAATTTCTATTCTATTAACAAAAAGAGATATGGTGCTCAATGAAATTTAATATGAATATATAATAGTAGGTAGTTCAGACAAACAATTGAAACTAGTAATAGCTAACATTATAAATGCTTACAATGTGGCAGGTGCTATGCAAAGCATGTGTTCTTTATCATTTAATCACCAACACAATTTTCTCACCCTCCAAAATTGTCACCTTCACAGAAACCCACTAGTGTTTGTACAGCATGGTCAGTGATGGCACTTGCAGCTTCTTGGTGATGATCTCAAAGGAAAATATGCACTGAATCAAATCAAAATTATTCCTAGAAAAAGAAATATAACAAGAGGAAAAGTGAATAATATAGGTCTCAAACAAAAAAAAAGCAAGGGCTCACAGTTGCTCATGACATTACAGTAGCTAGTTCAGACAAACAATTGAAACTAATAATAGGTAACATTATAAATGCTTACAATGTAGAAGGTGCTATGCAAAGCATGTGTTCTTTTTCATTTAATCACCATCCCAATAGCCTCATGAGTTATTATCTATACTAATAAAAGCCTAGGTGGCCCTCATGTCATCACAAAATGGCCTCCCCACATCATCACAAAAATGGCTGCCACAAGACAGCCACCACAAGATTGCCATCACAAGATGGTCGCCTCAAGATGGCTGTCAGTGAAGGACAGTTGTGGGCAATCAGGCTGGCAGGGAAGGGTAGTTGGGGTCAACCAGGCTGCCATGGAGAGCAGTTGGGAGGACCAAGACTACAAAGGAGGACAGGTGGGGGGACCAGGCCTGCAGGGGAGGGCAGATGGAGGCAACCAGGCCAGCAGAGGAGGGCAGTTAAGGGTGACCAGACTTGCAGGGGAGGGTAGTTGGGGGAGACTAGGCCTGCAGGGGAGGGTAGTTGGTGGCAATCAGGCCAGCAGGGGAGCAGTGAGGTGTCAATCAGGACATTAGGGGAATGGTTAGGGGGTGATCAGGCTGGCAGGCAGAAGCAGTTAGGGGCAATTAGGCAGGCAGGTGAGTGGTTCGGAGCCAGTGGTCCTGGATTGTTGGAGGTATGTCAAACTGCGGAATCAGACCTAAACCAGCAGACAGACATCCACCAAGGGGTGCCAGATAGGAGAGAGTGCGGGCCTGGCTGAGGGATACCCCTCCTCTATGCACACATTTTGTGAACTAGGCCTCTAGTACTCATTATAATTGAGGAAATTGAGGTTCACAGAAACACAGCTAGAGCTGGCATTGAAACTCCACAGTACCTGACTTTAGTTTGTACTCTTAAATTGCCACCAAATGTGTAATACTCTATCATTCAGGAGAGAATCAGATTATGACTCTTCCATCTTTCTCCTTTCAACCTGTAACTATTTCCTACACACCCCTCCAAATGGGTTTAATTGGTACTACTACAATGTACTAAATCTTTCATATTGTGTAAGATATTTTGAATTACTAAAAGGAACCAGTTTTTTGTTTGTTTGTTTGTTTTTTGAGAAATAGCTGACTCTGTGATGGCTGTGCCAGAGAATATGCAAAATGAGCATCCCATGATGCCAGGAAGTAATAATGTACTCAAAAAATGGTCATAACTGGTTTGGCTCAGTGGATAGAGCATCAGCCTGTGGACTCAAGGGTCCCAGGTTCAATTTCGGTTTACCTTGGTTGCAGGCAAATCCCCAGTAGGAGGTGTGCAGGAAGCAGCTGATCGATGTTTCTCTCTCATCCATGTTTCTAACTCTTTATCCCTCTTCCTTCCTCTCTGTGGAGAATCAATAAAATATATTTTTTAAAAAAGAGAAAGTACTCAAAAACCAAAACAACTGAAGCATCCCAAAGAGGCAAAGGAACCTATGTGAAATAGTTTCCAAAGGACAAATCTGTAACAATTTAAGAAACCAAATCATTCTTCCTTATTCTAAATAACTTGCGTAGATTCTCACTGTCTAGAATGTGGAGCTTTATCTTCAACTCTTCTTCAGTGTGGGCTGGACTTAGTGACTTTCTTCTAAAAAAGATAAAAAAATAGAGTATAGACAGTAGGAAATGTGACTTTACCTGGAAAATACTACTATGGCCAATTGATCAAGGCCTTCTTATGATACTAGAGACCCAGTAAATGAAATTTGTGAAAGTGGGGGCAGGGCAGAGGTCCCTCAGCTCAGCCTGCACCCTCTCGCAATTGGGCCTAACCTGGCAGTCAGACATCCCTCTCACAATCCAGGACCACTGGCTCCTAAACACTTTGCCTGCCTGACTGATGCCCCTAACTGCTTGCCTCTTGCGCGATCACCCCTTACTGCTCGACTGCCTGCCTGATCGCTCGTGACTGTCTCTGCCCCTGACGCCACAACTTGATCTGGAAAGACGTCCAGAATAAAGTCTGGAAGGTCACTCAGCTATCCATTCTAATTAGCATATTACAGTCTTATTATTATAGACTAGAGGCCCGGTGCACAAATGCACAGGTAGGGTTCCTTGGCATTTGGAGCCAATCAGGGGGTCAGGCCAGTCCCCCGTCCCTTTGGGGCCGATGGGGGGGAGGGTGCTGGCTGACTGTGGGGAGGGGCTTCAGGACGTTGGCCAGCCAGGGGTGGGACTGAGGGAGGTTGGCCGGCCAGCTCTCCCCCATTAGAGACAATGGCGGGGGGGATGACCAGCTGGGGGGATGACCAGCTGGGGGGATGGACTGTGACTCCTTTAGGCTGGCCATGGGAGGTTGGCTGTGGGAGTGAACTGACCACCAGGGGGAAGCGTTGAGCGTCTGATGGCCAGTGCACATCATAGAAACCAGTGGACTGGTCGTTCATTCCTCAGTCACTTAGGCATATATATATATAATGAGAATGACATTTTATCTGAGTGGTCTTCCCAAACACCCATAACCCCAGCTTAATCATGAGGAAAGCATAAGACACATCCCAACTGAGGCACAGTCTACAAAATACCTCAGTCATTCTCCTCATTACTATAAAGGTAATCAAAACAAAGAAATTCTGATAAATGGTCATGGTCAACTGGACCCAAAGGTGACATCATAACAATGTAATGTGGTATCCTAGATGGAATCCTAGAACAGAAAAATACATTAGGCAAAAACTAAGGATATCTGAATAAAATATAGACTTTAGTTAATAATAATAATAATAATAATAATCAGTTTTAGTTCATTAATTGTGATAAATGAACCATACTAATCTAACATGTTAATAAAAGAATATTTGTGTGCAAGGAAGGAGGTAGGTGGATATGGGAAATTCTCTGTACTATTTTTGTAACTTTTTGGTAAATCTAAAATTATTTCAAAACACAAAGTTTATTTTAAATAATCACAGAACTTGGAAGAAGAAATAGAGTTAAACCCCAGCTTTGATTCTTATTAACTGTATAATCCTATGCAAATCACTTTCTGAGCTTTGGTATCCTTGTTTATAAAATAGATAGAATATTACTTTTTAAGTGACATCGGCAACTTGGCAGAATGGGAAGCTGTAGACCCTCCTCCTGCTACCCATATTAACATTTTAACAAGCAACTAGGGACTGGCTAAAATAGTCTACAGCAATCAAACAAATGCTTAATCAAGAAAAAACTACATAGAAAAAATGGCAAGAAATGCCATAGTTTTTACTTACCTCTTTCTCCCACAGTATCCACAGCACCATTTAGGGGGAGAAGTGGCCTAGCTGCCTATGCCAACCATCTAACTGAAGAAAGGAAGGTAGACCTATTTTGCAATGTTTTAATATGCCTGGGGGCTACCTGAGGTACTGATCTCTGTTTTACGTAACTTGGAGTGCAGACAGAGAAAAGTGTCATAGCTTGGATGTGAAGCTAGGAAAAGCCACAGGAAATGGTGGGCATTTCTGTGAAAGCTTCAGAAGTCCCATAGCTTCACAACATCTGGAACAGATATTAGATTAGGAAACACAATAGAACATCAAAACTCGCCAGAAAAAAAGCCAAGGTGAAACTCTTTAGGAAACTAAGACACTTTTTAAAATGTTTACTTAGGGAAATTGTAAGAAGCACACAATAGGCCCATACAAGATGTATGCCTAGAAAAAGTCTATGATTTTAAGACGCCACATAAAGCTTATCAGAAGGCACACAGCTATCCTTGTTAATTAGTAAATGTTTTCCTCAGCACAGAGCCTATCTGAAAACTATTTTTAATGCTAAATTTTCAGAAAATAACAAACATCACAAACATACAAGGAAACAAGAAAATATGCAACATTCAAATGAAGAAAGTAAAGTGGCAGAAACTGTCCCTGAAAAAACAACAACACAGGCATCAGAATTATGACACAAAGACTAAAACAACTGTTTTAAATATGCTCTGAGCCAAAGGAAAACACAAAGAACTGAAAGAATAAGGAAAATAATGTATTTTAAAAAGTAGAATAATATAAAAAAGATAAAAAGATAAAATGGAACCAAACAGAAATTCTAGAGTTGAAAATATAATAATTGAATTGAAATGTTCATTAGAATGGTTCAACAGTAGATGCAAACAGGAAGAATCAGTGAAGGTAAAAACCAATCATTTGAAATTATGGAGCCTCAGGAGCAAAAAACATACACAACAGAATAAAGAAAAAAGTGGACAGAGACGGGGAGATATGTATAAAAATTAATAAAAATTAAAAAAAAATAAGATAACTATGGAACATCATCTAGCAATATATGCATTATGAGAGTTTCAGAAGGTTCAAAGAGAAAGGAAGGAGGAAGGGGCAAAGAGTTTACTTAAAAGCTTCCCAAATTTGAGGAAAATCATGGATTTACAAGTCCAAGAATCATAATGAACTCTAAGTAAGATAAACCCAAAGAGGTTTATACTGAGATACATTATCATCAGATTCTCAACTACCAAAGTGAGAATCTTGAAAGAAGCAAGAAAGAAGCAACTCTTTATGTACAAGGATCCTCAAGAAAATTATCAGCTAATTTCTCAGTGGAAGTCTCAAAGACCAGAAAGAATGAGATAATCTACATATATAAGAGACTAAGTGACCAAATGAATGAATGATAGGTCAACTGGTTGATAGGATGCGCACTGACAACCAGGGTGCAAACGCTCAACATAGGAGATACTCCCTGATGGTCAGTGTCACTCAACTGACTGACCCAACCCAGTAGCTCACCAGCCTAGCTGCAGCCACTCACTCCCTCAGTGGTCCTGCAGGTCCAATCTTAAGTGAACGGGCCAGGCACCAATAGACCAGTGACACCAGCACGATCCCAACTGCACCGCCAGTTTCCTGGAAGTAAGCCTTGGGCACTGCAGTTGCTTCACCTCCCTAGACACTTAGCAAGGAAGATACAATATAAAACCATCCACCAGGTGTCTTACAAACCAGCATGAACATCAGCAGGACAGATCTGGATCCTGGGCCGGCACGGGCATCCCACTGCCAACCCACATGGAGTGCTGATTGCATCCCACCGACCGCCCCCCGCTTCCTTTGGGATGGGTTCCAGATGTAGGGATCACAGATGGTGAGTGCCGCTATGGTGGCACGAGCCTCTTCCAATCAGGACTGGTTGGGTGCAAGCCCGCAGCAGATACAGTGGGGCTGGGATGAGCAGGAGTGGCAGGCAAGAGTGACAGGTGGCACTGGACTGCTGGTTTTGGCCCAATCCCTGTAGGCTACCCCAAGGACCCCAACCATGCACAAATTCGTGCACCAGGTCTCTGGTATATTTATAGGGCTGAAAGATAATATCAACTGAGAATTCTATATCTGTTCTATATTTTTTAACTTTCCTTTAAAAATAAAGGTGAAATTAAAACATTTTCACATAAAAAATATTTAACATCACAAAGGAGATTTCAGCCATAGGAATTAGGTAAAAAAACTAAATAAATGAAAGGTATCCAAATTGCAATGGAAAAGTTAAAATTACCTCAGTATGCAGATGATATGAACTCATATGTAGAATACCCTAATATTCACCCCCAAACCCATTAGAACTAATAAATGAATTCAGCAAAATTGTGGGATACAAAATCAACAAGCATTGGTTGCATTTCTGTATACTAACAATGAACAATGTGTAAAGAAAATTAAGAAAACAATTATATTTATAATAGAAATAAAAAGAAAAAGCAAAGGCAACAAAAGCAAAAATAAACAAGGGAGACTACATCAAACTAAAAACCTGCACAGCAAAAGAAACAATCAAAAACATGAAAAGGCAATCTATCAAATAGGAGTAAATATTTATAAATCATGTATCTGATAAGGGTTTACTATCCAAAATATATAAATAACTCAAACAACACAATAACAAAAAGCAACGATAATTAAAAATTAGCAGAGGAGTTGACAGACAGAAGATGAGTGCCAACGGGAAGGCAGACTGCAAGACAGTGCATGAGTGAGAGAATGAAAGGAGAGTGTGGTCGCACGAGAAGTGTTTGTGAGCTGAAAGACACCTATACTTCAAGGGACAGTAGGGGATTGCCAGACGAGGTTTTATGACTGGGCAGGCTCCATTGCTGCTGAAATACCTCCTGGAGCAACCAACTCTGACGTGGAGACCACGCCATCTTCAAGGGGAGAATGGATGTAATCAGAAGTCTAAAAATTCCTGGAATCTACACCACCACCACCCAGCAAACAGCTGCAAAATCAGAAACACGAGTCCAAAGCAGTGCAAACACGTGGATTCTGCATCTCCTCACGGAAAGGTCAGATTTTG
>PVJN01028361.1:0-27288 GCA_004026805.1 Lasiurus borealis | reverse complement strand
ACTTTCCCCAACAAATTTTTCATGTGGTCGTAATCTCAATTTGAATAAGAGTCTACAGGGGGAAATGGGAGGTATGAACACCCTGTGCCCTCGGGCCTCCTCGGAGAACAATAAAAACCAAATTTCCTCAAGTCAAAGGAAAATTCCAGGCAAGTAAAAAATTAATGGTCATGAAAAACCACCTCCAGAAACATTTCCCGCAAATGTCTTTTCTAACACTAATTTTCAACCGGAATTGGGGAGAGAGAAGGGATGTTGGGGTAGGGCTGCAGCCAGAGAGACTGTGTGAGGTCTGGAAAGACACTGGCCAGGCAGTCAGGACAAACACCAACACAGCAGGAGCCTTGGCAAGGCCACAGGTCTTCCAGACATCCCTCCTGGCACTAGGCACGTGGTAAAACTTCACTTACTCAACTGCATGGTCTTTCTCAGCTTAAAAACATCTTGTTTTAAATTACAGTATAAAAGAAATGCATGCCTACTGCACCAAAATTTTGAAAATGCACAAAAATATAAAAGAAAACCATTTAAAATTCTAAGACCCAGAGATAATAGCTGCTATTAGTTATTGCCAGTTTGGTATTTTCTAACCCCTTTTTAACATGTTGAATGTTAACGTGTGTGTGTGTGTGTGTGTGTGTGTGTGTGTGTGTGTAAATTTAGCCTCTTTTTTAATTTATACATATATATGGATTTACAATCCAAGAGATTTCAGACTCTGAGACTCCTGAGTCTGGCATCCTTGCTTTTGTTTGTTTGTTTGTTTGTTTGTTTGTTTTCTTTCTCTTTTTTTCCATTTTTTAAATTAATGTATTACATGTGTACATATCTTCTCATTGCCCCCCCACCCCACTCCTATACATGCCCCCCACTTACCCCCCAATGTCCTGCATCCATTGGTTATCCTTATATGGCATGTTCATTTTTATTTCCTGTCCTACGCTCCACACTATCCAGTGTCATTAAGGAATCTTGATAAAATCCTTTGTCAAAACATAAAGTTATGTAAATGTCCATGATGCGTTCCATCCACGTGGATACCACGTTTTAATGATGCCATTTTTAATTTGCCTTCTCCTCCACCAAAGTGCTACACACTTATAAATATCAGAACACAGATTGACTAGAGAACTTGTATGTTGTTTCTTAATATCAGCGGCGCATTAGGAGCTAAGGATTAGATGACAAAGCATTAGAATTTACTGGACAGTGCAGAGCGTAGTAAAGGAAATAAAAGGAGCATGCCAGACTCAGGAGCCATACAGTCTCAAATGTCCTAGATGATGAGTTTATGCATATGTGTAAATTCTCAGTGGCGTTTGAGAAAGACAGGCCAGACACCAGAAATTCAGTATTTGCTAGTCATCAAGGAAGACACGATCACTAACCCAGTGCATGGGCAGAGGTTTAATGTTGCCTGTAATGTGTGGCATTGCATCTGCATGACAAAGTAGGTCTTCTATGAAGAAGGCAAGAAAAATCTCTGTGTGTGTGAAGATGCCCCGGTTGCTCTGGAGTAAGGTTCTGATTCCAAAAATTCTCCTCATAGCCCAGCCAGCATGGCTCAGAGGTTGAACGTTGACCTGTGAATGAGGAGGTCCCATCTGAGTCAGGGCCCATGTTCAGGTTGTGGGTTCCATCCCTATTGTGAGGCGTGCAAGATTCTCTCTCATCATCGATGTTTCTCTCTCTCTCTCTCCCTCTCCTTTTCTCTCTGAAATCAAGAAGTAATATATTTTTTTAAATGTTCCTCATGTAGAAACAGGGGTGGCTGGTGTGGGGCCACCAGCCACAATGGCCAGGAGCCCGAGGGTGCGGACTGGCTGTCCAGGAGTGAGAGCGTGACTCCACGTCCTCATCTGTGATCAGGGTTTCCCGGCAGCCTCAGAGAGCTGCTGTGGGTGCACAGGGCTCGGGACAGTGCTCCCCACAGGGAGGTGCTATTGCTACAGTTGCGATTACATGCTCTCATGTGCATCACAGTGTACTGCAATCCTTACACTAACACGGTTATTAATTTACTGCTGCTCTTCTAGTGGCTGCCAGTAACATGCTCTCGTATACGATACACCACAGTATACTGTCGTCTGTATAATACCATAGCTATGGGTGATATGGATGTTGCCAAAAATATAATATATTAGAACTATATAGTTATGAATATGTGACTCTTAATAGTATTAATAAAATAGAGCTATTAATAATATACTACTGTATATTGTTAGTCTCGACAATATTTTTTGCCAATGGTGTTTTATGGAATATAAAGTGGCATTTACATTTTAAAGATGTTATTATGTCTATGTATTTTCATGTATGTTTTTGGGTCTATGTGGGTGGCATGTGAGCACCTGTGTGTGTATAAAATAGATTCCTTAGGAGACACTGGGTTCTGAAAGAATTCTGGAGTGTGTTTTGACTTAAGAGCAGGAGACGATTTGAGGACCGTCACCTTGGAATCGTTCTCATGTTGCTCCAAGTCCCCACCGGGACCACAGATGCAGAGGCAGAGTGTCTGTCTTCATCCATGTGGGCTGGGGATAAATGAGGATAAGGGGCATTTGGGAGGAAGGTACAAATCAAGAGGAGAAGCTACTGGAAGAGAAGCTGAGGAAATTAATTCTACTGGCAGAAAACAAAGGAGCAGAGAGAAGTGGGGTCCCCAGGGAAGGAGAGTGGCCCAGGCAGCACATCCCCTTGGGCCGCACCCAGGCCTATCCCCGATGCTTCCTTACCCCCCTTCAGTCTGAGTCTCTAAAAGGAAGAGAATGACTGCCTCCCTCCAAGCTTCTCCTCAATCCCAAGTTCAGGAGACACAAACCATTGTTATGCCAGGGTAGCTGCACTGGGATCCAACATGTTAGCCATCACTTGAAATAAATTTTACACTCGGAGAAAATTACTGGGTGAGGAAATGAAGTCCAAGTAAGAAGCTAAAGTAAACGTGATTTTACTAGGGAACGAGAAAGCTGATGTAAGGAGCCAGGGGAGTCACCCTGAGATCTCAGAGCAATGGGAGTGATGAGTCTCTCAGGCTGGACCAAACCGGGTCTGTGAGGAGAAGCAATCTCAGCCCCTTCTCTGCAAGTGAGTCTTTAAAACTCCTGTAAAAGCAAAATAAAGCACTGCTTTCCCAGGTGCTTCATAATAAATCTAAATGCTTTGCTAATTGCCTGTCACCACCACAAATAGTATTTGCTTTGGGGGGAACTTTTTTTTAAAGTCCCTGGAAATAAATCAGAACTTTTAATTCATCTGAAGACAGACTGAGGGGAAAAACAAAAAAAAAAAAAAAAAAAAAAACGGTTTATGGGGGGTGGAGGGAAGAAGGGCTCTAGTATTAACAGGCTAATCTTGGGCATTATCTGAACGGTGTTATCATTAAAAGAGGACCTAAAAGAAGACAGCTAATTGTTTATGTACTATTTCCCTTCTAACCAAAAGGCTGGGAGAAGCCATTGTGATAAAAAGGGACCTTTGGAAGGGTGACCAAACAAGGAGCCGAGCATAGAGGTTCTCAGCAGAAAGGAGGGTGAGGCCCACCTTCTCTGCGGAGCTCAGGGCTGGGAGGGCCTCATGCTGAGCTACACCACTTTCTTCAGCAGCAGGGAAGGCCACTTTTGCCCGGGCAGTTTATTTCCTAGAAAATGGACTTTAATATATAAAGTTATACACTCAGAGCCTCGTGCTTCTCGAAATCGCTTTTTAAATTCCACCAACAGACCTAACAGGAGAGTTTTGTCACCTGAGATAGGTGACACAGAGGCCACTGCTAACTTCTCCAAAATATGTTGCTTCCAGGGGCATGTTCCAATCATTTCAATGCAGATCTTCCATTCCAGGGTTGACCGTGATGATCATAGCAGAGTCCCTGAGACTGAATCACTTTAGAGCTTCAACAAGGAAATATGTCAAACTGAGATTTTGTTTTTAAATCAGAATAAAAATCTATAGTAAATTATTGAAGGGTGAATGGGCAGCACACCGGGTTTTTAGGACAGTGAAACTACCTTGCGTAATACTCTAATGGTGGCTTCATGTCAGTAGACATTTGTCCAGACTCATAGAACATAGGAAACCAGGAGAGGCCCTCATGTCTACTATGGACTCTGGGGGAAGATGTGTCAGTGCAGCTTCACCAATGGTAACAAATCACCGTCCTGTGGGGATGTGGATGGCGGCAGGGAAGGGGGATGCTGTGCATGTTGGAGACAATATATGTAGCTTCCTCTCAGTTTTGTTGGGAATCTAAAATTGTTCTAAAAATAAAGTCTATTTTTTTAAATATATTTTTATTGATTTTTTACAGAGAGGAAGGGAGAGGGATAGAGAGTTAGAAACATCGATGACAGAGAGAGACATTGATCAGCCACCTCCTGCATGCCCCCTACTGGGGATGTGACCACAACCAAGGTACATGCCCTTGACCGGAATTAAATGTGGGATCTTCCTGTCCACAGGCCGAGACCCTCTATCCACTGAGCCAAACTG
Source organism: Lasiurus borealis (assembly GCA_004026805.1). NCBI lineage: Eukaryota > Metazoa > Chordata > Mammalia > Chiroptera > Vespertilionidae > Lasiurus > Lasiurus borealis. Next base: position 22,797 of record PVJN01028361.1, on the reverse strand, counting down.
GTTTCGGCTAAAGTCTATTTTAAAAATCTATAGCAGATTACTAATCAGTGCTACTACATTTCATCCACAATCAAACAGAGCCATTTTTTCCCAGCGTATCTGTGACATGCCGCAGCTGGCAGGTCTTGGATCTGCTTCCCTCGGTAGGAAAGAGGACATGCGCATCCCTGAGGTTGGGATATGTAAGATGAGAGACTGAGAGGATCTGAGTGTCATCTCCAAGGCAAACTTTTAACCAGTGCCACAGCCCAGATCAGACCTCCCCCTCCTCCAACCTCTGGAAGCGAGGCCCAGGGTCGCATGGACCTACATCACAGTGCTAGCCTGACCCTTCCTGCCCTCCTCCACAGGGGTCACTACAATTAGTCCCTGGGCCACAAAGACCCTCTGGGTAGAAGGACCTCTGGTGACTGAGCAGCCCCTGGCAGCCCTACTGCCCGCCAGTGCACACTTTGAGTTCCTTTCCTGGTCCTGGAACTTTTGGTTGTGTTTTTAAAAAGTGTCAGAGCCATACCTTTGTGGGAACCAGGGAGAGAAATGTATTTGCTGTGAGTCTCTATCACAAATCCTCATTGTGTGATTAACAATGGTGATGTTTCCTTGACAAAGCAATCTGGCAAGCTGGCCAGAATTTGTCAAACATGGAAAATAATAAAAGTCAGGTAACGCCGAGACCCGTTTGGCTCAGCGGATAGAGCGTCAGCCTGCGGACTGAAAGGTCCCAGGTTTGATTCCGGTCAGGGGCATGTGCCTTGCTAGTGGGCACATCTCCAGTAGGGGGCATGCAGGAGGCAGCTGATTGATGTCTCTCTCTCATCGATGTTTCTGACTTTCTATCCCTCTCCCTTCCTCTCTGTAAAAAAACAATAAAATATATTTTAAAATAAGTAAAATAAAATAAAAGTCAGGTAACATTGTGGTCTGCGGTGTCACTTACAACCTGACTTCTTTCACTGCCACTACATAAAGCCACACAACTGTCCTATCCCCAAAGTGTTATTTTACCTTAATTTTATATATAGGGAAACTGAGGCTCCAGAAAGCTGAGGAACATGGTGAGGTCAGCGCAGGTGTAGAGCAGGAGGCCTGTGGTTCACATTCCCAGGCCTTCCCATTGCATCCCCAGCGCCCCAGCCATTCTCTTTTATTCTAGTAACTTCAAGATTTGAAAACAAGCATTACTTTGCTTTTAGTTCCAGAATATTATATCATAAATGAAGAACCAGGAGGTGGCAAGATCATGCAGGTATTTCAGGCATCTTTACTGCCGATTTGGGTCTGATTGACACCATTAATAACAGCACTTAGTAGACCCGTAGGGTGTTTGGCTGTGGGAGCCAGTGTGATGCAGACCCAGGCTGGGAATGAATTTACTGGTTTTGCAAACACCCACAGCCCCAAACCCCAAAAGTATTATTTTGCTGGTCATTATGGAAATATCAGAATCATGTGAAAAGCAATAGAAGCACAGGAGGCAGTGGGGTTTTTTGTTGTTGTTGGTTTTTTTTTAGGTAGAATTGAGGTTCCACTGCATGCATGGAAATAAAAGCCTTCCGAGCAAAATGATTTATAAATAAAAGACGAACCACTACCATGTATTATAAATGATGCCTTTCCTGCCCTGGGTATCATAAAATGTTTTCCAGGATTTTACAAAGTGCAGCATGGCAGGGATGTGATGAAGGAGGGGGCCGCAGGATCCGCACAGGGGAGCAGCGTGGCCGCAGAGAAGCAGGGTGCTCCTGGCCTGCTCTGGCCTGTGATCCTCCCGAACTGTGAAGAGCGTGGAGAGAAGTCTAATTAAAAGGGAGCAGATGCAGCAGGAAAGCATAAGTATAATGCTGTCTATCACCACTGCTTCCACCCCACTGAGGATGAGGGGAAACTTTTTGATCTGACAATGAATATTTAGAAAATGTACACATTTTTAAAATGTCATTTAAGGGGAGGAAAAGGTGTGCTGGGCTATTCTTCAGCCCCCAGGTCAAGGTGTTTATTTAAGAAGTAAATACTGAGTTTTTCAGGGAGGCAGATTGTAATGAGTGGAGGCTGGAACAGCGCCCTGATCCACTGGCAGGAGCCACACAGAGAAACCAGAAAGGGGGCTCCTGCTGACAGAATCCCATACTCCCCTCTGTCTGCATCTGATGGATTTGCTGATCACTCACAGGAAAGCTCAGCCTCTTTCCAAGAAAGCACAGAAGAAATGGGAAACCGCTTTACTTGTCACATTTCAACAAAGACACATGCTTCACAGGTTACAAAACAGACAGAAATGGCCAATGAGGAAGGGCTCAAGGAATTACTGGAGGGCCTATTTTAAATACCTCCTAAGCAAATGTGTTCTCAGCATATGTTCCTCCATAAGTTTATTTTACTTTTAAAACTAATATAATGAGTGACACTTTGAATGTTCCACTGATGCAAAATTACAGAAGACAATGCTGTCCACCGTAATTACAAGGCAAGCCACATATGGAAATTAAAATTTTCTAAAACACATCATAAATGTAAAAGAAATAGATGAAAATAGTTTTAATAATATGTATTTAAATCAATCTACCTAAAATAATATTTCAATGTATAAATAACACACAAAAATAGCAATGAGATGATCATGTTATATTTTTCCTGCCAAATCTTCTAATCCAGTATGTGTTTTCCACCACCAGCCCATCTAAGTTTGGCCAGGCCACATTTCAAGCCTACCCAGGATCACACACGGCCTGTGGCTGCTTTCCTGGACAACACAGAATTAGAACATCTAGTCTTACTAGGTTTCAGACACAGAATACTCTTGTATTGAATTTTATCATAAAATATACTCTATGCTACATACAACATTATCTTTTTGTCAATTAAGAGCATGAAAATATAGCAGTTTTGTGGGTGGGAGCATTATTTAAAGTCAAATACAAAAATATTTTAAATGGCATGTCTTATTCCTAAATGTCTTGATCAAGTGATGTCCTATATGTGAGGCAAGATAGTATAAGTTCTCATGATTTCATTTAATATGATGTAGGTGAAAGGTTGAAGAACTATTAGTACAATGACTCCAACAAGCTTTGAATAAAAGATAAAATTTAAGAATAACAGAAATGAGTAACAGCAAACACTGAGCACTCGCTATGGTCCAGGTGCCCTAGACATAGCATCTCCATAATACTGCAAATAAGCACCATACTGAACTATTTTAAGGTTTAAGACAAGAAAGATTGAAATGGAGAGAAATAAGTGTCTTAACATTGCAGAGCCAGGATGGCACCCACAGCTCCCTTCCACCTCCCCTGGCCTCAGCTGTGATGGAATGAGGTCACCATGCAGTTGGTGACATCAAAATCCTAGTGGCCACACAGAAGTCACTCCTCCATCCAGGTTCTCAGAGGGCGTGTTTGAGACAAATGAGCTTCCAGGTGGGGCTGTGCTTCCGAACAACTTTAGAGAGAAGCATTTTACAGAAGAATGAAAATACAAGAAAAATGAAAGAATAACATACCAAAGAATAACTTTCAACTAACTTACTGTGTTGAATGATGTTCAAACGCCAAAACCAGGCACTGCCATTTAAAATATAATTTGTATCCACTATGGTAAGAGTTCACCTCACAATCTCTTTATTCTCTGAATGCATAAAGGAGGAATTTTCTTGTGAACTTTTTAAAAAGATTATCATTATAAGGAGGATGAGGAAGACAATATATGGGAGACCGATAAAAGGAAGGGAGGGAGACAAAAAAAGGATTTTATCATAGAAAAGAGAAATATTTTCTTGGTTTTTGCTTTTCTTTCTCTGAACTCCAGGAATCTTAGCCTAGGCTAGTGCTTCCCTCTAGTGTCTGAAATGCAGAATACAGATGCCATGCTCTGGGGAAAAAATGAACAAAACCCCCTCAGTTCAGCCCAAAACTGGCCTAACTTTGGGATCGTTTTCATTAAAATCCAGAAAAACAAATGACAGGAGTAAAATAATTATCTAGCTTGCTTGCATCCTTACAAATTGTGAATTATTCCCTCCCCCTTTTTTGTACAACTATTTAAATTCCGGGGCTCTGGAAAAACTGCTAGGAAACAGAATCTTTGCAAAAGCTAATCAACTCTGCCTGCATGCTGTACTATCATCTATGTCAAGCATTTCTGGAAGTTTAGCGCAGGTACCTGGCTATGTTGTGTCTTTGGTCAATTGGTTGTTTTGGCTAGGTTTGGGGTATTATTTTTTACAATCTTAGCTGTAATTCTCACTCCTCGTCTTAAACCATCATTGATAAACCTGAATTGTTACTGTTTTAGAAAGAATGAAAAGTTAAAGTTCAATGTTGAATGCAACAATGAGACACAGGAAATACTAAACCACTTCAGATGTTCCTACATTTTAGTGTGGACCTTGTTCTTAGCCATCCACATTACTGAACAGAGCCACTGCAATGACCATCCTATATAATAAAGAGGTAATATGCAAATTAACCTGCCCACTGAAACGCTGTCACAAGGTGGCAGCAAGCACAGTGGGGCAGAGCCAGCTGCTCCGTGTGCCTGCCGCCACAGATCCTGTGGCCTCATCGAGGGGCGGGAGGCTAGGCAATAACTCCCCATGCCTGCTGTTGGGGTTCCTGGGGCCATGCCAGTGCGGGGAGGGGAGTACACCCAGTGGCAGGCATGCCAGAGCAGCTGGCCCTGCCCCCAGGTGCAGCTTCCAGTTGAGTTTCTTCAGCCCTGCTAGGGGGCAGGTCCTGGCTGCAGCTCCTCAGGGTGTCCACGGCTCTGTGCAGCTTGATGCTGCCTCTGTCTGGGCGAAAGTAGGTCTGGATCTGGCGGGATTTTGAGGCACATGCAAATGGACAGGGCCAAGCGCAGGCGGACTTGGCCCTGTGTCCCAGTGGGCGCTGGTCCAGACTCTGACAGCAGGGAGGAGGAAGTCCCATACCCCTCAGAATTAGCCATTGGTCAGCCAGCTCTCAGCGGCCTGACAGCCAGGACTCTCATTGACCTGCATCCCAGACCCTGACAGCAGGGAGGTGGGAATATGTCTGATGAGCAACTTGTAGCTTTGCAGCAGAAAAAAGCTGGCATCATGGACAGAAAATGTCTAAAGACCAACTTGCCTCTGAAGTTGAAAGAAGGCAGCAGCGAAGACAGACTATGTCTAAAGAACAATCATCAACAAGTACTACCAGTACTGGTAGGAACTGCCTTCTGAACAAAAATGGAGTACACGAACATGCAATTCTCGAACAGGGTTGTGGTAGGATGACTGTTAGATGTCAGTTTTGCCTATCACTAAATTTCTCTGATGAAAAACCACCTGATGGGGAACATACTCAATGTTGTAACAAAGGTAAAGTTTATTCAAATGATACACATTTTCCAGAATACCCGGCATATTTAAAAAGATTAATGACAAACAAAGATTCTGACAGTAAAAATATCATAGGAAATATTCATTCCATTTATAGTTCTTTTGCTTTTGCTTCAATGGGTGCAAATATTGCATCACCATCAGGATATGAGCCAAACTATTTTAGAATACACAGACAAGTTTATCACCATACTGGAACTTTACATCCTCCCAATGGTGTTTCTCAGAAGTTTGCTCAACTCTGTATTTTAGATATGGCCAAAGTAACAAGTAAAAAAAGATTAGCAATGCCAGAAAACCAGGGCTCATGATCAACATCAACAACTTCATGCATGTAATAAATGAATTAACAAAATCATACAAGATGCTACATGAGGTAGAAAAGGAAGCCCAATCTGAAGCAGCAGCAAAAGATATTGCTCCCACGGAAGTAACAATGGTGATTAAATACGATTGTAACAGCGGTCTGGATAGATATAATTCTCCCCATGTAACCAAGGTTGTTGTCATATTCAGAAATGAAGATGGAGAACCTCCTTTAGAAAAAAAACTTGCTCATTCATTGTAAACCAGATCCCAATAATCTGAATTCCACTAAAATGAAACAAATCAGTATCCTGTTTCTTACATTAGATGCAATGGCATGTCCTATTCTTTTTCCACTTGGTGAAAAAGGCTGGGGAACAGATATTACATTAAGACTCAGAGACGACAGTGTAATCAACAATGATACCAGACAAAATGTAAGGACACGAGTCACACAAATGCAGTGTTATGGATTTCATCTTTTTGTTCAGGACACATTCAATCCTATTTTAAATGCAGGAAAATTAACTCAACAGTTTATTGTGGATTCATATTTTAAAATGAAGTCCAATAGGATAAATTTCATTAAAACAAGCCAATCTAAGTTGAGAGTTGAAAAATATAATGGTTTGTTAGATTATCTCACATCTAGATCTGAAAATGACAATGTGCTGATTGTTAAAATAATAATACTTTCATCATCTTTTGAGGATAGTCCCAGAAATATGCAGCAGTGATATCAGGATGCTGTGGCAATTGTAACAAATTATGGCAAGCCCTGTGATTTGTTACATAATCATGACATGCAACCCCAAATGGGCAGATATTACAAAAAATTTACAATGCTGGCAAAAATGTTGAAAACAAACCTGACTTTATAGCCAGAGTTTTTAATGTTAAGATGGATGTTCTTTTAAATTATATATGTAAATTCCATTTATTTGGCAAAATAATAGCTAAAATTCATGTCATTTAATTTCAGAAACAGACTACCTCATGCTCACATATTATTGATATTAGATAGTGAATCCAAATTACAAACAAAAGATGACATTGACCATATAGTTAAGGCAGAAATTCTGGATGAAGACTAGTGTCCTCAACTTTTTCAAATTGTAAAATCAAATGTGGTACATGGACATGTGGAATACAAAATCCAAATAGTCCATGTAGTCGGACATCCCCTGAGGGTCCCAGTTTGGAGAGAGTGCAGGCTGGGCTGAGGGACACCACTCCTCCATGCATGAATTTTGATCACTGGGCCTCTAGTCACTGTGAATAAGTATCACATGTGCCAAGAAAGAGATAACATGTTATAATTGCCTATCTTACTACTGGAAGCAGAATAGGGTCAGACGGAGACTTGGGAAGCATCAATGGGATGACAGGAACTTGGAGAGGAAGGGCCACCTCAATGTTAACCAGCATCCACACCTGCTTGATGCAACCTCTGTCTAAACTGAAGACCCTCTTTGCCGTGATTTGGCACCAAATATTGTAAGGCTGCTTTAACAAGCAGCAGCAGATTAGAATGACAACACTACACAAAATATCCACATTTTCCAGACCTTTAACATTAGCTTTTTCCTAGTATTGAAGACTTTGAAAATTGTATCATACATAAATGTCTTCTGGGTTTGTAAAAAATCCAAGAAAACTGGCTGGTCTTCTATCTTCAGAGAGAAACTAAACCAGGGTTGCACGCCTGAGTGCTCATGTGCTGGGTGCCACACTTCTCTTAATTTAATCATCACCACAAAGGATGTGGTCAGAGCTATCAGGTCCAGGACACCAGACTGATCTGCCCAGATTTGCACAGCCCATGGGTGACACAGAATGTGTTCTTAGGAGAAATAAAAATGTGATTGTACAAAAGCTACTTGGAGGAAAACTTTATCTGTTTTTTTTATATTGTCTTATGAGTCTTATAGAGAGGGGTGTTTCTCCTCCACCAACACATGGACTATTATTTTTAAATTTGGAAATTACATGACTTAAATCTGTCCTGTAGCTTTGTATTCCCAAATCCTGTAGTAAATTAATCAGAGCAGGTCATGAATGGGCTTCTCTCCTCAGATGTTCTGAGAACAGAACAGATTTTTAAAAATCACTGACATGTCAGATATTTACAAGATCCTGACAGAGTCCTGGCTGGATGGCATGTTGATTAGAGCATCACTCCATATTCCAATAGGTTGTGGGTTCAATCCTCCACCAGGCCACATACCAAGATTTCTGGTTCAATCTCCAGTTCAGGTGCCTACAGGAGGCAACCACTATGTCTCTCTCTCTCAAAAAAAAAAAAATCAATAAACATATCCTTAAATGAGGATTATAAATAAATAAATAAATGTGACAGGGAGCGTGAATACCTAGAAAAGAAAATGATTACATAGATGCATTTGTTGAAACTCAGAAGTGCCTCTCACTCTTGAACCTGAGCACATCTCTGCCCCTTTTTAGTGGGTGGGCCCATGGTCTACTAGTACTTGGCAAGAATTAGATCAGCAAGAGTAGGATCAGTTGAATTTAAACATTAGTTAAGATTTAAAGCTCAAAATTAAACAAACAAAAATGCTAACAGGGAGGCAAGAGCACACAACAGAATAAAGAAAGTCTCTTCAATAAATGGTGTTGGGAAAATTGGACAGATATATGCAAAAAAAATAATACTAGACCATCAACTTACACCACACATAAAAATAAACTCAAAATGGATGAAAGACTTAAATGTAAGATGGAAAACCATAAAAATCTTAGAAGAATACATAGGCAACAAAATACCAGCTATAGCTTGTAGCAATATGTTTACTGACATATCTCCTAGGAAACAAAGGCAAAACTAAACAAAGGGGACTACAGCAAAATAAAAAGATTCTGCAGAGCAAAAGAAACCATTAACAAAAAAAGAAAACCACTGCGTGGGAGAACATACTTACCAATGTGATATCTGATGAGAGTTTAATCTCCAACATTTATACAACTTAACAAAAGGAAGATAAGCAATTCGATTAAAAAATGGTCAAAGGTCTTAAATAGATACTTTTCAAAAGTGGACATCCAAAAGGCCAAGAGACATAGGCTCAAAGTCACTAATAATCCTAGAGATGCAAATCAAAACGACTATGGGATATCATCTCACACCTGTCAGAATGGCTATCATTGCCTGGCTGGCATGGCTCAGTGATTGAGCATCGACCTATGAACCAGGAGGTCATGGTTAGATTACTGGTCAGGCACTAACCCAGGTTACAGCTTGATCTCTAGTGTGAGGCATGCAGAAGGCATTTGATCAATGATTCTTTCTCTCATTGATGTTTCTCTCTTTCCCTTTTCCTTCCTCTCTGAAATCAATAAAAACACATATTTAAAAATAAGAATAAGTAAATAAACAAATAATAAATAAATAAAAGAATGGCTATCATCAACAAATCAATAAATGATAAATGCTGGTGAGGACTGGAGAAAAGGGAATCCTTATACACTGCTGGTGGGAATGCAGACTGGTGCAGCCACTATGGAAAACAGTATGGAATTTCCTCAAAAAAAAAAAAAAATTAAAAATGGAACTCCCAATTGACCCAGTAATCCCACTTCTAGTAATATATCCCCCCCCCATAAAACATATGCGCCCCTATGTTCATAGCAGCACAATTTACAACTGCTAAGATTTGGAAACACCCTAAGTTCCCATCAGTAGATGAGTGTATTGAAAAAACTGTGGTACATCTATACAATGAAATATTACACTGCTATAAAAAAGAAGGAACTTTTATCATCTGCAACAGCATGGATGGACCTGGAGAGCATTATGCTAAGTGAAATAAGCCAGTCAGAGAAAGGTAAATATCACATGATCTCACTCATTTGTTGTATATAAAGGACAGCATAAACTGATAAAAATACAACCAGAGACACAGAATCATTGAACAGACCATGGAACCTCAGAAAGAAAGCAGGGAAGGGTGGGGGGTAGGGAGGGATCAGAGATCAACCAAAGAACTTGTGTGCATATAAGCATAATTAATGGGCACAGAGAATGGGGGATAAGAGGGGGAGCCAGTGGGCTTAGGAACAGATCCTAAGAAGTCAAAAACACCAATCAGAAATACTATATGCACCCCCTCACAGCAGCATTATTTACAATAACAAAGATCTGGAAACAGCCCAAGGGCCCATCAGTAGATAAGTGGATAAAAAAGCTGTGGTACATTTACACAATGGAATATTATTTAGCAGTAAAAAGAAGGAACTCCCTTACCCTTTTCATGGATGGACCTAGAGATGATTGTACTAAGTGAAATAAGCCAGTCAGAGAAAATATCACATTATCTCACCTACTAGAGGCCTGTTGCATTGAGGGGCCATCTTGTATCCACATGGGGCAGGATCTTTGACCACCTGGGTGTAGCCATCTTGTGTGTTGGAATGATTGTCAATCTGTATACTACTCTTTTATTAAATAGGATAGAGGCCTGGTATATGGATGGGGGCCAGCTGGTTTGCCCTGAAGGGTGTCCTGGATCAGGGTGGGGGTCCTGTTGGGGCATGGGGTTACCTGAACAAGAGGTTTGTGGTGGTTTGCAGGCAGGCCATGCCCCATGGTGATCCAAACTGAGGCTTTGGTATCTGGGATTTATTTATATTCTACAATTGAAACTCCATAGCCTGGAGTGGAGCCAAGCCTTCTGCTCACTCCTTGGGGACAGCCATTTCTATTGGGATTATTTATCTCCCATAATTGAAACTTTGTAGCCTTAAGAGGAGGCTAAGGCAGGCCAGGGCTGCAGAAGCTTGGCTTCCTCATTACTGGGGGCAACTCTAGCTTCCTGCTCTCTCCAGCTCCATGGCTGCCACCATTTTTGTTGGGATTTATTTATCTTCTGTAATTGAAACTTTGTAGCCTGGATTGGAGGCCTGGGCCAGCCAGGGTGTGTGGAAAGCTTGGCTTCCTTTATCATGGGGAAACCCAAGCCTCCCTTTTGCTCACTCCCTGGCTGCAGCCATCTTGTTTGGGTTAATTTGCATACTCTCTCCTGATTGGCTGGTGGGAGTAGCTTGTGGGCATGGCTTGTGTGTGTAATGGAGTGGTGGTTAATTTGCATATTACTCTTTTATTAGAAAGGATATATGGAATCTAATGAACAAAATAAACTGACAAACAAAATAGGAGCAGAAGAGTGGGCCAGACTGAGAGATCTCAGAGGGGAGGAGGATGGGAAGGACTGAAAGAGATTAACCAAAGAACACATATGTATATATGCATAGCCCATGAATACAGACACTAATGTAAAGGCCTGGAATGGGGTGGAGTCTGGGTGGAGAGTGGCAAAGGGAGGGATGGGGACATCTGTATTACTGTCAACAATTAAAAATAAACAAATAAATATATATAAATTTAAATATTTGAATAAATAAATAAATATGCCAACAGTATTGTTTAAATATGTTTTGAGAGAGAGAGGAGGGAGGGGGATAGAGAGTTAGAAACATCAATGAGAGAGAAACATCATCCATCAACTGCCTCCTAATGCTCCCTACTGGGGATTGAGCCTAAACATGGGCTTGTGCCTTGACTGAGAATCAAACTGTAACCTCCCTGGTTTCATGCTCAACAATTGAACCACACTGGCCAGGTCACACCATGAATTCTCTCTCTCTCTCTCTCTCTCTCTCTCTCCTTTCTAGGTGTGTTCCAACTAAAAAAAAAAAACACAAAAACACATATCAGGACACAATTGCAAGGTGTGGGCAGCTCCTCAGCCAGCATGAGGTTGTGTGGTAAGCAGTGTCAGTCTGACTTCTAGCTCTCTGATGGGAATTTCACTGGTGACCTCTTGGTGCAATGAGTCAATACTCAATCGCTGAGCCACATCAGCCGGGCCCAATAGTATCTTACTGTGACCAAATCTACATAGGTCTGAATGCTTCCTTAGTCCTTCCACAGAGCACCTATGTCTGCTTTGAGCTTGGCCCTTGAGAGCCATTCCAGTTGCTGTTCCTTCCTTAAGCCATGCTATGGGGTCAAGGAATTCAGAATCCACTTAGATTTTAAATTTAAATTTATCAAACATTTGTAGTAGATTCATACACATCCAATTCAACAGTGTTTCTGAGCTACTCATTTGTAAAATGAGCCTCTTCCCAAGCATTCATGTGCAGCTTCATAGAAATTACAGTACGTCCATTTTTCTGACTTCCTATTTCATGGGGTTATCTAATAGGTAGTGAGATTATGAAATTTCCCTCTATCAGGGTAAGTTGTAAAATGATGACCTACCTAATATTTAATTAAATTATGAAATTTTATGAACATAGAGTACAAACTGGGGCCATAGGTGTCGTCTGAGAAGAGAATGCTCCTTAACAGTCTGCTCACACCACCTCCCCTCCATCCACTCAGAGGCTCCCTTGAGTGTAACGGCAACTGGTTATGACTGTGGTTCTAAGACCTTTCACCGAGTAACAGCTCAGGGAGTACTCATTTGAATGAATTAATAATGTTAACAACCCCCCTCACACTTTCTGTTTAATGAACTAAAAATCAGCTCGTGCCTCTTTGAGGATAGACAGAAGCTGTTGGAGGCAAGATTGTTTTTCCATTGATGTCTCCTGGCCATTCAGTTTGTCAGACTGCTAAGGGCATTCACAAATTAGAGTGGGACCTCCACTAAAAAATATGAATAAATAAAACAAGTTAGTGATAATTTTTTCTGAATTCCAGTTGGAAGAAACCATAAAACAACTGGCTTCCACCTGTCCTCCATGCCAGTTATTCACAGGCACTTGATGATAGGTGTTCTTGGTTACCATCACATTGTAACTGAGGGGCTGTCTTCTATCATTAACACGATGCATTTAGTTTAAGATCTATTCCTGTGTCTATGCATTGTTTATAATCAAGCCTGTTTTCAAGTATTTGAAAATGCAGTTGAAAAGTAAATCAAAGACTCAAAGAGACAGTTAATGAATTTTAAGTTTTGCCCCGACATTATGCAAATAATAATCCCCATTATTTTTTAAATCAAGTTGGGAATAAGGATGAGTGGTTTTAATCCTAATACTTTATTATTCATTGCTGCATGACTTCATTATTTCTCTGAATGTCAGTATGCAGGCCCCTGGGTGATGACTGTATTATGGGCTTAGGTAGGAAATGGAGGGGTTTGTGTTCATTGATTATCTATTCAGAGAATGGTGCATGTGGACTGTGAATTGTAGATGTGTAGACCTGGGTACAGTTCCCACCTTGAAGATCAGGGAGGCTGAGGAGATTGTCTCCCAATGATCCATCCTCATGCTCTGGCTCTCAAGCCTTGAACTTCACCACCAATTTCCCTGAGTCTCCAACTTGCAAATGGAAGACAGTAGGACTTCCCAGATTCCCAACAGCAGGACTTCCCAGTTCTTCATAATAAATCCATCTAGCAAGCTAACTATTCATCCAAACATCCATGCATACATCCATTCATATCCATTTCACATGGATATCTATCTACCTATCTATCTATCTATAATTGGTTCTGTTTCTCTGGAGACCCCTGACTGAGACACCACCCCTCCTCCTTTCCCTGGGCCCCAGCACAATGCTATCACTTCTTCCTAAAGAAGGGCAGCAGGATAGTCAGCAGGAGGTGATATCCCCTAAATGTTCCTGTTCCTTCCCTGGGAAAAGCCAATCTGCAAAACAGTACTGTATCCAGCTCCCTCCTTGCAGCATTTGATGGCTCTGCTCTAGTTTATGAACATTTTACTCAACTGGTTTTTTGTTTTTTTGTTTTTTTATGCTTATGTAATGGCTCTCTTTGGAGAGAACCTGGTCACCATCTTCCAAGGCAGGAAAGGAGGCAGCTCAGCCTGCCTCCCTGTGAGAGTGGTTGGCTCAGTGTCCTCCCCTGTTAGAACAGAGTCACCCTCAGACTCTGTTTGTTGTTCAGCCAGGATGCACAATGACCACACCCATTCTGCCAAGTTCCCTCCTTCTTCTACCATGAACTTTACACTGAGCAACTACAGTATCCCAAGTTCCTGTGCCCCATGGTCTAAAGCCAAAGTAGTAGACTTTGGTTATTTAAAGAGGGAAAGGGAGAAGGAAGGTCCTACCAAAGGGTCATGTGCCAAAGCGTGGTGAAACCGACCACCACACAACACCTGAAATAGAGTTAAGAGCCAAATGCACTGCTTGTCACAGGGAAGGAGGTTATTCTTATAGAAGGTCAAAGTATACAGTCAAGTGTTGGTCTGCTCCAGGAACGTGGGCCCTGTAAAGTTCAAGACCGGCTGGCCATTGGCACTCAGCATGTGTGTACAAATGTGTCTACACTTGGCTGACTGACTTTGGGAGCTGACACTGGCGGCTTCCGCAGTGCTCACGGAGGCAGCTGTTACTGCTCCATGGACAGAATTTAAAGCCATCCCAAAGCTACATGCTACCATGGCCATCTGTTCCTCAGTTTACGGGAACTTTAAAACATTTCCAGTGTAATTTTAAAGGACAAGTTAAGAGCTGCCAGAGGAAGAGAAGAAGCCATGCAGCACTCAGGACATAGAGCAAGTCCTTCTGCATCTACTTCAGACCTGGGCGAGGCCTCGGCAAAGCTGGATCCTGGGCTCACAGTCAGTCCTTTACTGACATTTATAGCATCCTGAGTAAAAGCACAACCGTGGCTGGCCACACGCTGCACATCAGACACTTAAAAAAAAAATCCATGCCCGGCCAGCATGGCTCAATGGTTTGAGCATTGACCTATGAACCAGGAGGTCACTTTTTCATTTCCAGTCAGGATGTAACAGGGTTCAGATACCCAGGGGAGGACATGTGAGAGGCAGCCAATTGTTGGTTCTCTCTGGATATTTCTATCTCTCTTCTCCCTTCCATTCTGAAATCAATAAAAATACATATTTTTAAAAAACATGAAAGAAATGAACCCTAACTTACATACCATCAAATAAAGGAGGAAGTATTCAAATCAAATACTTTCTGACAACAAAATTTTAAAATATATTAAAAAGCTGTGGTTTTTATATGACTGAAAGTCTGCAAAGTATTAAATGTGCCCTATTTGTGTACATAGTAAAGAATTAGCAATGTTTGGATGAGTAACAAAATACAAACATAATTCATGAATTCTCACATATTTTGCTATAAAAAATCATTTTATTTTCTTTATTTCAGAAAAACTACTAATTATGTTCTTACAATCAAGCTTTTCATATTTATTCAGTTACAATGACTTAAAAAGATTAAAAATAAAGTGTAATTACACTAAGAGTACACAGATTTGATTGTTTTCATCAAAATGTCACTTTCGATGTAAATATATGAAAAATATTAAAATAATATTTCAAATGTGGTTTTAAAAATTTACTTTTAAAACTATAAAATTTAAAATAATCAATGAATATAATATTCCTAAAACAAGATTAGGCAATGCTGAATTATTATTTTTATTTTTTGCATTTAAAAAAATCTTAGTGAATAATCTATATATGTAAAAGCCTAAGCAACCGAACCACTGAACAACTGTTTGACCAGTTGCTATGATGCACACTGACCACTAGAGGGCAGACACTCAATGCAGGAGCTGCCCCCTAGTGGTCAGTGCACTCCCACAGTGGGAGCCCTCTCAGCTGACTGACAGGCACCAGAACACTGGGCTCACAGTTGGCTAGCACAGCTGCAGCTGCAGCAGCTCGAGCCTCTCCCACCTCCATGGCAACATGCTACTGGGCAGCGGTGGCAGGCACAGCAGGGCCAGGATGAGCAGGAGTCGTGTGGCACCTGGCCTGGACTCCTTCCCAGCTGCCTACCACATCCTTCGCACACTATAACATCCTTTGGGGGATGTCAGACTGCCGGTTTTAACCCAGTCCCTGCATCAGGCCTAAATTGGCAGTCCCACATCCCCTAAAGGGTCACAGATTGCAACAGGGTGCAGGCAAGGCTGAGGGCCTCTAGTTTTACTTTATAAAATTCTAGATTCAATGTCCTTCTAATTGCCAACAGGATAGTCATGTCTCACACACCTACATATTGGCAAGCTTCACAGCAATTCACATTGTTTGAAATTGCAAAATACTTCTGGCCACCACAGGCAAATGGAACATGAAGAAAGCAAGGAAATGAATACTTAGCACTGATAGGAAATTATACCTTTTATCACACAAACTTATTGTATGTGTGCTGCGTGTGAAGGAGGAAGTGACAAGCTATTTAGCCAGCCTTTTCTCCTACCTAAGCATTTCTGCTGTTTAAACAGTCCATGCTCTTAAACTGTGCTTCTGTACCGGCAGAGACTCAACTCAAAACCCTCCCGGCATTTTAACCCAATTGCCTTTGTTGCAAGGACTTAGGTAGAGGTAGGAAGAGGTATAGAGGACTCCCCTAATTCAGTCTTTCTGTTCTATAATGTTTGTCATAAAGATCAAATTAGTCACTCTCAGAAAAATACAGGTCACAGAATTCATCGGTCAACCACCCCAAACCTCATTTATATGTATTTCTTTTTAAAGTCATCTTGTTTGATACAGTAACAGTGAACTCACTTCCAACAGCAAGTAATTTGTGCTGCTCTAAGGAAGCCTATCTATCAATTGTAATTTCATTAAGCATCTTGCAGCCTTTTTATGCTAGAAACACTAGATGGCGCACCAGGGCAACACTTAGGAGCCACTTTAAACAGCAAATCAGCAGCAAAAGCACAAAAATGCAGAAAATGTGGCACTAAATAGACCGTGCAAAGGACACTTGTTTATAGTCTGATAGCTGGAACAAAAAGGCAGAGTGTCACTTGGTTTTGCTGTTTTTTATTGTTTGTATTTTTAATGTATTTTTAGTTATTTCAGAGAGGAAAGTGAAGGAGAGATAGAAACATCAATGATGAGAGAAAATCATTGATCAGCTGCCTCTTGCACAGTCCACACTGGGGATTGAGCCTACAACCTGGGCATGTGTCCTGACCAGGAATCAAACCATGACCTTCTGGCTCATAAGTGGGTGCTCAACCACTGAGCCACACCAACTGGGCTATAGTGCACTTTGTTCCACCTGACTGGGAACAGGCGAGTCAAATATTTTTATCCATGAACAAGTGTAAAAGTGCCACGAGTGATGATTTGAGGGTAACAAGTTTTAGTAAGTATGTGAATTACAAATACAGAATCTGTGAATAATGAGAACTAACTATATTCTGTTGGGACCTGAGCGTCATTTGTCAAGAGAATAAACATTTAAGGTTATGGGTTGCGATGGACCTGCCAGAGCTGAGCACCGTTGCTGAGTGACAGACATGATCATGTGCTCTGGGCCGAGTGCACATGTGCAGGCACAGGACCAGGGCTCCTCTTGCATTAGTTAAGGACAGAATTGTTCAATGTTTCAAATAACTATTTTTGGCAAATGTGTGATTGGTTCTTTCCCAGTGGATAACTTTTGACCACTAGGGGCAGCATTTCAAATAAACGTAGTTAGTGATTATCCCACCCAGTTCCCTAAAATGAAGCTATAATATGTGGGACAGCCACCCAGAAGCATTTCCTTTCATCTAAAACATCTTTTTTTTAAATTAATTAATTTATTTATTTTAAGTATACTTTATTGATTCTTTACAGAGAGGAAGGGAGAGGGATAGAGTTAGAAATATCGGTGTGAGAGAGACACCAATCAGCTGCCTCCTGCACGCCCGCCCCCCTATTGGGGATGTGCCCACAACCAAGGTACATGCCCTTAACTGGAATCAAACCTGGGACCTTTCAGAAAGTCCACAGGCCCATGCACTATCCACTGAGCCAAACCCACTTCAGCACATCTATAACATCTTAGTCATGTTTTTCTAAACCTACTGAGAAAAGGAAATGGAATAAAAATGCCACTGTGAGAGGTTCCATATTGGTCAAAAGCAGGATACTGACATGAAAGATACCCAAATGTGAGAACCAGAGACTTACCCCTTAATTGCAACTACTGTGATACACTACTTTTAATCTTCAACTGTTACAACGTTTTTCACACTTGAAAATGTAAAACGCCTCCTGCTAATAATCTTTCATAATGTTTCTACTTCTATAAATAGGCTCATAACCTTCCATTCATCACCTCTGATCCTTGTCATTAGACCCTCCAGATAGGTACAAAACATTGATGTGCATGATTTTTTTTGTAATGTATTTTATTTATTTCAGAGAAGAAGGAAGAGGGAGAGAGAGAGAAGCATCAATGATGGAGGGAGTCATTGATTGACTGCCTCCTGCCTGTCTCCTATAGGGGATTGAGTCCGCAGCCCAGGCATGTGCCCTTGGCCAGAATCAAACCTGGCACCCTTCAGTCCACAGGCCAATGCTCTAGACACTGAGCCAAATCGACTAGGGCAAACTGCATGATTTTTGAAATATCAAGTACTGGCATAAAAATACATATTATTCTGTAAAATTTATCGGATATCTATCTCATGCTCCATATTAATTTTTAACCAAGTTTAGGAAAAGCATCCCTGGGAGATGGCCATGTGTTGGTCATCAGCCCCGCTTCTTTCCATAATTTATAATATTACTATGTAGCACAGCTAATATTATAATAAAATATTTTAAATAAACTGCCAGCCCCTCCCACCATGGCCCCTGGTCCCCTGTCTGTCGGCAGCCCTGCTTCTGCATCCACCACTCTGACACACTGATGGCACCAGCCCCACTAGCACCTGCTGACAATGCAGAGCGACTGGGGCCAGCACCAGCAATGAGTGCAAATGAGACTTTCACTGTAAGTGAGTGTGAGTAGAGGCTGCTTCCCTGATCACCCCTCAGGAGCAGGGGGAGGTGGAGAAGCCTTCAGGGGCAATCAGGGCCAGCAGCCACTCCTCGCACCTACTGATGGCACCAAGCAATCAGAGCCAGCATTGGTGCTGGCAGTTGGTGTGACCGGTGGCTCAGGCACCAGCAGCGGGTATAAGCAGGGCCGGCGCTGGCAGCAGGTGCGAACTCTGGGCAGGACCATTGTGCATGAGAGCAAAGAATTTTCAGTAACCACCAGAGGCTCACCCTGATGACAGGGACCTTGTTCTGGTGCCCCCGCTCACCTGTTCCACCATCCCACCATGGCTGACACCCACCATGTTCCACATTCTGCTGCCTGCTACCAATGCCTGCCATGTTCTGCGTGTGCCCCCTAGTGGTCAGAACACATCATAGCAACTGGTTGTTCAGTTGTTTGGTTTTTCTGCCATTCGGTCTATTTGCATATTAGGGTAATATTTATATATTATTTGCAGAAGAAAGGGAAAGACAAGGCACTTTGGAAAGCTTAAATTAAAAGTAACGTTACATGTTCAAAAATTAAATGTTAGTTACTTACAAAAATCTTCTAGCAAAATATACTGACTTGAAATTTCAAAGGCATCATGACCTGTGACCAAAGTACTGCCCGCCCCTCCTGTTCATAGTGAGGCCCCATTCCACACCCTGAGGAATTACAGAACCAGTGATCTTGGTAGTTTCCTAGCTCTAACCATCATAATCCTTCTCAAAAAGTGCTGCTGTATCTGAAAGAAGCTTTCGCTATGCATGCTTGAAAAAATACACTTATTTCATTTAAATTAAAGTTTTCAAAATAATTAAGTGAAAACATAAAAGTAATATAAATTTGGTTTGGATAAACTTAGAAAACATTATGCTGAGTGAAATTAGTCAGAACTAAAGGACAAATACTGTATGATTTCACTTCTTTGAAGTCCCTACAGTCATCAAATTTATAGAAACAGAAAGTAGAATGTGGGTGCCGGGGGCTGTGGGAGGAGCATGGGGAGTCAGTGTTTAGTGGAGACAGTTTCAGTGTGGGAAGATGAGGAAGATCTGCAGATGGATGATGGTGATGGCGAATGCATTCAATACCACTGAACTGAACACTCCCAAGTGGTTACAACTTTAAAAATCTCTCTGCCCTGCCCTGGAAAAAAAAATAATTAAAAAATGATCCATTTTATGTTACATGTATTTTCCCACTATTTTAAAAGCCTGTTTGAAAATTAAACACACACACACACACACACACACACACACACACACACACACACACCATTTTAGCTACATAAACAAGGTTTCAAAAATTCCCATAGCGAGTGCTATGTCAGGTGTCTGCCAGTAGAGGGCAGGCTACCGAGTATCTTGCATGGGCCCATTCTCTACCCTGAGAAGCCCTGCTCAGTCTGTCCATAAGAAATGCAACTATTGCACTTGAATGGATCATGTGACAAATAGGAATTCAGTTAAGAAACTGTTCCCAGGAAGTGTCCATGATCCCTTCTGCTATAATGCTCCTTCTCCCAGTTTCTTAGCAGCAACTTTCCAACACCAAATGAGACTTTAATCTGTGGACCCATGTCCCTGGGGAATAGTCAGAGCATGAGTCTGCACAAACTCATCAATGCCGCTCACATAGAAGCCAAGAAATCAAAGATGCATACATGCTGGCACCTGTATTTAAAATGCCCTGTTGGTCTGCACAGCAATTATCAAAGTGGCTGTTGGTGCCATCCCTCCCTCTATTCCTTCTCACCCTGGGTAGGATCCACAGTTAATACCAGCCCATCCCATGTCCTGCTCATTCCATGATTTCATTCTCTGGCAGGGAGGAATGACAGGTCAGGGACTGAATTCTTGCTATTAAATTCCTTTCAGGCAACCACAAGGATTAGCTCTGTACACGTCACACAGCACTGTCACATGCTTAGAAGAACAAATTTGTTGTTTTCTTATCTTGATGAAGTGTAATTTATTTATGGGTGTTTTTTTTTCTTGCATATGCTTTTGGTGTCATATCTAAGAATTCTTGGAAAACTCCAATGTCCTAAAGATTACCTTCTAGAGAGAAACCAAGATGGCGGCATAGGTGAATACCTAAACTGCTGCCTCACAAAAATTTCAAAACTGCAGCTAAAAGACAGAATGGACATCATCCAGAACCACAGGAAAGCTGGCTGAGTGGAAATTCCACAACTAGAAGGAGAGAGGCCCAGAGAGACTCAGAGGAGCTGCAAAACACTGAGATATGGAGACACATGCGTGGAGAGGAAGAGTGGTAGAGCATCTGGCTGGCTTCCTCTAGTGGGAGGGAGACAGAAACTCCTGACTGCACTGAATCCCAATTTCGGGCCAGACTCATACTGGTGAAGTCTGGTCTGTCAAAAAAAAAGGAGGAGTGCATGGAAACTCAGAGGAGCCACAAAAGGCAGAGGTCTGGAGATGCACATGCTAGTGCACACAGAGAGGACTGACTGCTGACTGTGCTGCAGGCTTTCTCTAGCAGGAGGCAGACTGAACTTCCCAACTGCACTGAACTCCACTTCTGACTGCACTGAACCCCAGTTTTGGGCGAGATCCTGGAGATCCTGACTCATACAAGTCCCTGGAGTGCACAGAAACTCAGGGAAGCTGCGAAAGGCAGAGGTCTAGAGGCATGCATGCATGTGCACAGAGAGGGTTTCAGTGATTACAGAGGGACACTAAGACCCAAGGGCCACATAGGGCAGGGCTGATGGGAAGCCAAGGCTGTCTGTTCATCCCTGAGATTCCACTCCATCCAAGCCTAGCACAGAGGCTTTTGCAATTTTGCAAGTCTTGTATCATAAGGCTGACTCCAGCACAGAAGTTCTCCCAGTGAAGACACAGCTGATCCTCACAACCAATTGGCTTGGAAGTCAATTCCCCCAGTGATACCAACAACAATCAAGACTTAACTACAACAAGGCTGTACACACAGTCTACAAAGGGGTGCACCAAGAGTGTCTACCTCAGGTAACTGGGGAGGCAGAGCTACTGGGCCATATAGGACACTTAGCACACAAAGCTACTCTACCAACTCAGGAAAGCAACAAAAATGTGGAGACAAAAAAACAGATCACAAATGAAACAAATGGAGGAAAGCAAATGACTGGATATAGAGTTCAAGATCACGGTTAAAAGGTTTTTTAACAATTTCCTAGAAAAGATGGATAAATTTAGCAAAACCCAAGAGGAGATGAAAAAGGACTAACTAGAAATTAAACATACAGTGACTGAAATAAAAAAAATATTATACAGAGACCTAACAGCAGACTAAAGGAACACAAGAATCAAGTCAAAGATTTGAAATACAAAGAAGCAGAAAACATATACAGAGACCTAACAGCAGACTAAAGGAACACAAGAATCAAGTCAAAGATTTGAAATACAAAGAAGCAGAAAACACTCAACTGGAAAGCAAAAAGAAAAAAAATCCAAAAATTTGAAGATAGTGTAAGGAGCCTCGGGGACAACTTCAAGCTACAGAATTATGAGGGTGCCAGAAGAGTGAGAGCAAACTACTAAAAACCTATTTGAAGAAATAATGACTGAAAACTTCCCCCACCTGGTGAAAGAAATAGACTTATAAGTCCAGGAAGCATACAGAACCCCAAACAAAAGGAATCCAAAGAGGACTACACCAAGACACACCAGAATTAAAATGCCAAGAGGAAAAGACAAAGAGAGAATATTAAAAGCAGCAAGAGAAAAACAGTTGATTACCTACAGGGGGGCACCAATTTGACTGTCAGCTGATTTCTCAACAGAAACAATGCAGGCCAGATGGGAGTGGCAAGAAATATTCAAAGTGATGAATAGCAAGAACCTACAACCAATATTACTCTACCCAGCAAAGCTATCCTTCAGAATTGAAGGGCAGATAAAGAGCTTCGCAGGTAAGAAAAAGCTAAAGGAGTTCATCAACACCAAACCAGTATTATATGAAATGCTGAAAGGTATTCTATAAGAAAAGGAAGAAGAAAAAGGTAAAGATAAAAATTATGAACAATATATATCTATTAACAAGTGAATCTAAAAATCAAGTGAATAAGAAAATCTGATAAACAGAATAAACTGGTGAATATAAGAGAATCGGAGGCATAGAAAGGGAGTGGACTGACAATTCTCAGAGGGAAAGGGGTGAGAGGGTCCAGGGAGAGACAACAGAAATCATACACCTATGGATGAAAACAATGGGAGGAGGTAAGGGCAGAGGGTGGGGTGGGAAGCAGGTGGGGGGAGCTATGGGGGAAAAAGAAGAGGAACAATCATAATAATCTGAACAATAAAGATTTACTAAATTAAAAAAAATTAAAAAAGATTAC
>PVJN01028360.1:15069-27388 GCA_004026805.1 Lasiurus borealis | reverse complement strand
ATTGTTATAAGAACAAAGATGAGAGGAAGATTAAGTATCATGTAGTTTGGAACAGAGTCCAGACTGACCTGAATGGAACACAAGCAGCAGATACAAAGACTGTAGATTCATAGGTTACTGGACAAGATAATCATTTAGCAGGTACGGAGCTTCAGAACTTGGTATGTTCTGGAGCTTGCTCATTTCACAGTCAGTGCCCCGAAAGAAATATTTGTCTCTTTAAATTTGTTTGTTGGCTTCACATGATTTTCCTAGAAAAGATGATTGTGCTCGTAACTACTGGGAATATTTTCCCATAAAAAAGATTCTCTTCAGCCCAGCCATCATGGCTCAGTGGTTGAGAGTCGACCTATGAAATGGAAGGTAAGGGTTAGATTCCAAGTAAGGGCACATGCCAGCATTGCAGACTTGGTCCCCAGTATGGGGCATGCAGGAGGCAGCTGATCAATGATTCTCTTTCATCATTGATGTTTTTTATCTCTCTTCTTCTTCCTTCCTCTCTGAAAACAATTAAAAATATATTTAAAAAACAAAAGATTCTCTTCAAACCTTAGTACACAATCTTATGGGACTGTAAGCATAATCAGTCATTAGCCCTGTTGCTAAATATGAAATGCAGTGTCAGTTTTCTATAAGAGCCCAGACTCTTGAGTTACTAGTTTCCAAGAGGAGCAGAAACTCAGCCTATTATAAGTTTCCAGCCTATTAATGCATCCTTATGCTTGATGTAAAAATTATATATGACATTAATCTTGTAAAGTCCTACTTTTCCCCTCAGTGATAGCCTGTGGATCTAAGGATACGTCCACCATTGTTAACTCTGAGTCATCTCATTTGAAGAGTGAAAAGCTGATGAACATTTTATGGTACACATATGGCTTTGTATATGAAGAGCTCCTAGTTCAAAGACATGTGATAAGTATTTGATAAATTATAGCTACAGTGGATTCTTCTTATTTGTGGATTGTGTGGGAATTCGTCAGTTTCCTAAAATTTATATGTAACTCTCGAATCAATGTTTGTGGCACTTTCATGGTCATTTATGGGTATGGGCAGAACAGCGAATAATGTGCGTCAGCTGACAGACACATTCCCAGCTGAGGTTGAACAAGGCAATGCTCTGCCTTCTCATTTCAGCTCCTGAGCTGTAAACAAGTGGTCTATTTAGTGCCACATTTTTCACATTTTTTTGCTGTTTGTTGGTGATTTTGTTTTTTAAAAGAAACTCCCAAATGTCATGCCGAAGTGCTTTCCAGTTTTCCTAAGTACAAAAAACACACAAAAATATGAATGTTCAATAAACTTTGTTCAAACCTAGGTTACAGTGTTGTTGACCGTGAGTTCAATGTTCATGACTCTATAATATACATTAAATAAGAAAATAAGGTGTCTTTAAAAATAACACATGTAAAACATTAAAAGTTATGAATTGATTGGTTGATAAAAATCTGACCGCAGGCTCACATGAACCTAACCCTGTATTTTCCCTGGGAGCAGGGACTTTCCAGCATTTCCAGTGACTTTCTAGAACACCATAGACACAAATCATGAAAATCTATTGCTTTTATCATTGTAGTAATTCAAGAAAGCCAAACTGTGTGGATGCTGCCTAAGTCCAATCTATTAAGTTTGTCAATAATTTTAAGGTTATAGCAGATCTTAACTCCTCTCCTCTGCTTCAACCTCACCAAGACTCTTCAAAGTGGTCCACATTCAATTCAATGTCCCTTTAGTTCTTGAGCCAATCTTGTCTAAGGCAGATCATTAATAATCACTGCCTCAGGCTTACTATTTGTTAAGCTTGGCATGAAGTCAGACTCCTACCCGCTAGTACTCCTACCAGACCTGAATGCCCATTAGAGTGATCTCAGGTTGAATCCTCAAGTCTATTTCACAGCCCATCATCCTGGAATCCTGAGTCCAAGGTTGAGCCCTGAGTGTCCACCTCACCACTGAATCTCATTACCTCAGCCTTTCTTATAACTGAGCCTTGATCATGTGGCAGGCATCCACCCAGCCAGGTTTTTACTCTCATAGGAGAGAGAGATCCATGTAATGCAGTCATGATGTGTTGATGATGACACTGTGGGAGAATGGAAGAGGGATGTTAACTCCAGCAGGAAGTCTTCCCCTGCCCACGGTCCAAACTCTCATGCAGAACAGTTCCTCCAAATCCCATCTTGAGTCCCTCTCAGCTCACAGGCTATTGCCTAGTCCTTGTTCCCTGGCCTCCCTGCCAACTCAAAGAGCTATTGTCCCAGCTTATCTCAGGCCAAACCTTTAGGAATTCAAGAAGGTCAATATAACCATTAGTCTTTCATGTTTTTCCAAGAAAATATTTACTACCAATAAGAATGAAATTTCTCTGAGGTCATGGAGAGGTAGATAGCATTATGCAGGTACCAGCATAATGGGCAATCCATGGAGAGGTCAGTTTATTCCCAGCTGCACATGGAATTCCACATCCAGAATCCATAGCTGATATCACAGGGAACCAGGTCTGGGGAAGAAAGATTGGTTAGGAACTCACAGAGACTTCAAGAAATAGGTCAGAGCTGCCATCCTCATCCCCACTGTGCCAGGAGGAGAATGCAAATCCAAAATGGAGTCTGTAAGGTACACAGATCCAATGTCACTGTAGGAATCGAGATTTGGGGCCCAGGGAAGTGAAATAGCAGCATGACTTCAGGAACACTGAGAGTCAGGGTCAGGTGCAGGATCACATTGCCCAGGAGTTCTGGTCTGAGCTAACACAGAAGGTTGCAACTCCGCATCTGCCTCCTGGAGGCTGGCAGAAACAACGCAGCAGGCCAGGAGAACCCTGCAGATTAAGCTTTGAGACCCAGGCATAAGGGGATCAAGTAAGCAGTTTGGCTGCTGAAAATGCCCCTCCAGGGCAACCTTATCTGACAAAACCCCTGAAGCCTTTGAGCTGCTTGGGACTAGAAATTCACTGGAAAAGAGCCCTGACAGGTTTGGCTCAGTGGATAGAGCTGCAGACTGAAAGGTTCTGGGTTCAATTCCTATCAAGGGCATGTATGTACTTTGGTTGCGGGCACATCCCCAGTGGGAGGTGTGCAGGAGGCTGCTGATCAATGTTTCTCATTGATGTTTCTAACTTTCTCTTCCTCTTTGTAAAAAATAAATAAAATATATTTTTTAAAAAACAACTGGGATAGGGAGAAGGAGAGGGAAGGCATAAGGATAGGGATAGGTATAGGGATAGGACATGGGCAAGAGCTAAGACGAGGCTCTATGATACTGCTAAGGCTGATATCCTGTTGCTTGTTCTAAACGATGAACATATCTATAAATTATCCTTAGGATGCTTAAGTTCACACTACTGCTTAATGCAATTTAAAATAGGTAATACATATGCAAGCACATCGTATAACTTAGCACTGAGTGAATGCTGGTTATTGAGACTTCAAAATCTAGTCATGTAAAAGAGGCTTGATAGCCCCAATTTGTGGGCAAGTGCTATCTAATGATAAGAGTTTTATATACATTATTCCACTCAATCTTCCCCACAACCCTCAGAAGTAGGTACTATAGTATTATTTGTATTTTATAGATGAGGAAACCCAAGTTCACAGAGTATCCATTCCAGGCCATGCAGCTCATCTGTGAGTGGCATGGCCAGTGGTCAAGCCCATGTATGTGTTGATTCCAAAGACAGTGCTTCCTCAAAGACTGAACATACTGCCGTGTCTTTGTTTCATACATCTGGCTGCGCTGTCTCTTCACTCGTTGTCTGCTAAAGTTAGTCCTGCAACTCCAGTTCCCTCTCCTCCGTCAGGCAGAGAGCATGGGGGATCTTGAGGAGGGCCTGGGTCTGCAGGATCCCCCCTATACAACAAGCCCACAACCACCAGGTTCTGGGCCTTATCTGGCAGCTCTTACATTCCTGCTGACTGCCACAAAGCAGGACACATTCCTGACTGGGTGGAGGGAAGAATTCCTAGCATTCATTGCCATCTAGCCTCCCTGGAGCTCCTACTCTCCAGTGGGATGGAGAGGAAAAAACACCTTCATTTTTAATGTTTGGAATTACTCTGAATTAAGTCCCACTCTCCAAGCATAGGAAGCAGGGAAAAGGGAAGGAGGGTGAGTCAGAACCAGTGAGACATGTTCTTCGTATAACGGGCTTCAGGAATATTGAATCAGAAACTCACGTTCTTCCTCCATGGTCTCTAGGGCCTGTAAGGTCCTTGCATTTGATCTTCGTCGTTGACAGGCAGTCTCTGTTGTTTGTCATTCTTATGCATGATAATTTCCTAATATCAGTTATACTTTGTAAACAGGACAGCCCAGATATTTGGATGAATACTGCCTGTCTGCAACAATAGCACGTTACTTTGATAAATGAATGTATACTTTACCATGTTTTATCATTTAGATGATCTCATTTGATCTTCACAAGAAATCTGGGAGGTTGCCATTATTATTTCCATTTCATCGAGGAAGAATCCGTGCTGAGAAGTGAGGTAACTTGACTGCTGTCAAACAACTGTCAAGGCAGAAGTGGTGTGTGCCCAGGTCTTCTGCCTGCCCTCCACTATGATTCACTCAAGGCCTCTCATTAGGCCATCACAGATGCTGCAAGGTGGAGTCTTCCCAGTTAGTGGGTAACATCTGATTCTCCTTCCTGGAGAGGGACTTCTGTGAAAAACTGGGGATTTAAAGGACCAGGCAGGGGCACACCAGAGAGCTGGCTAGATAGAGTACAAGGTCAGAATGTCTATGCAGCGGCAAAGTGTGAGACGGGAAGAGTGAACCAGTATTTTAAGAAGCAGAGTCAAAAAAACAAGTCCACCACCTAGGTATGGACAATAGCCAGCTGATAGGTCACAAGCATCCTCCTGATGTTCCACAAACTGATTCCAAAATACACATCTCTTCGTTGGATCTTAGCAAATGGCTTTTGATGCCCTAGATTTTCAGTGTGTGTGTGTGTGTGTGTGTGTGTGTGTGTGTGTGTGTGTGAAGGTTACTTATTAGTAACTGCTGAGTTGTTAAGAATGAAGTATTTGGTATTCATAAATAAAAATTTAGCACATGACTAGAGTTTACTGAGATCTTAACTGAGTATTCACCTGGGTTCCAGGCAACACTTGGGAATATTTGCAAAGCTCTGATATAAACATGTATGGGGGTTCACATTGAGCCACCCGAGATGTGCCTCAGATTATTTTGACCCGAAGGCAACTTTAGCCACAGGCTCAAGAGAAACTTCTGCCTCTGCCTTAACTCTCTTGAAGAATTTGAAATAGGGCTCTTCCCCATTTTAAGCGATTATTAGAGATAACCATTTTTATTTTATTTTTTTACCTATCTGCAGGGTACGACAAACCTCTATTTACTAAACATCTGTACTTTGTATTGTCCTGTAATAGCCGTTCGAAGCTCTCAAGGCACCTTATCTTATCCCTCGGTCAGATATACCCTTGTTTCCTTTCTGTCTCTGAACCTCTCCTGCTTTGGGGGCCTCTGACTCTCTCATGTATGCAGGGTTCCCATACATGTGTATGTATTAAATTAAGTTACTTTTTTCTTGCTAACCTGTTTCATGTCTATTTGATTATTAGACCATTCAAAAGAACCTAAGAGTAGAGGAAACTCTCTTTCTCTCCTGCACAGGCATGGGTGGATTATTGAGTGTCCTCAATTTGAGGGAAGATTGCTTTGTTATTAATATCAATGCTGTTTTGAGTTGGTTGTTTTTTCAAGGGTTACTATCCAGCTTTTTAGCTATAAACTACCATTCATTCACCTCCATTTTCATCTATTTTGTTTGAGGTGGATTGTTTGATTAATCTTACAAGCATCCTCCTGATGTTCCACAAACTGATTCCAAAATACACATCTCTTCGTTGGACCTTAGCAAATGGCTTTTGATGCCCTAGATTTTCAGTGTGTGTGTGTGTGTGTGAGTGTGTGTGTGATGTCTATATAGGTCAACACAATTTATGACCTATAGTTTGTTGATGTAAGAATGTCCAAACCTAAAAACAAAACAAGAAGATAGCAAAACATTCAAACCTGTAGGAAAAGAAAGATTTTTTTTGTTAATCCTTAGCTAGGATATTTTTTCCATTGATTTTTACAGAGATTGGGAGGGCAGAAGGGAGGGGGAGAAAGAGACAGAGATAGACCAATGTCCGTCTGACATCTGAGAGACAGACAAACACTGGTGTGAGAGAGACATATCAGTCAGTTGCTTCCCACATGTATGACCAGGAATCGGACCCACAACCCTTCTGTCTGCAGGCTGATGCTCCAACCATTGAGCAACACCAGCCAGAGCCTGTAGAAATTTTTTATAAAAATTTATTTGAACCGAACAGAGAATACATCTGAAAGCAAGATTTCAACAGACTGAGATAAATGCTTTGGACAATAACAGTCTGTAGTTTCTTTTTGTGCATTTGAGATTCAGGAGAGAATCTAAGAATGATTACATGAAGGTAGGATTTACAGGATAGTTAAGACAGTGTGCTCTCTTAAGGGTGATTGTGATATATTTAAAAGGTGTATTTACCTAGATTCACAGAAACAATGAATAGGGCCTGCATACTGACTTATTGACAGATTCACTTGCTCTGAGCTCAAAAGGTACCAGGGGCATATGGGGGAAGAACTGAAATGTCATCTGCAATAACAGATGCAGGAGGCAGCTGATCAATGATTCTCTCTTATTATTGATGTTTCTATCTCTCCCTCCCTCTTTCTCTCTGAAATCAATAAAAAAAAGAATAGCCCTAACTGGTTTGGCTCAGTGGATAGACTGTTGGCCTGTAGGCTGAAGGATGCCAGGTTCGATTCCGGTCAAGAGTATGTACCTTGGTTGCAGGTACATCCCCAGTAGGGATGTGCAGGAAGCAGCTGACTGATGTGTCTCTATCATTGATGTTTCTAACTCTCTATCTCTCTCCCTTCTTCTCTGTAAAAAAATCAATAAAATATATTAAAATATATTTTAAAATATTAATAAAAGAATTGAAAACTCCTTAAGTAAAGGAGGTCACCATAGAATTACTCTCTTCAAAAAGTAGTTCTAAACCTATCCTGAAATATAATTTTGTGAATACTTTATTATAAGCTTTACTAAAGGCCCAGTACCCCCATCACACCTCTGCTGCTGCCATTGCCAGCAGTGCAAACCTCGGCCAGCCCTGGTTACCTGAGTTTTTGGTGGCCCTGTCTGGCTGGGCATCCACCATTCAAGGCTTGCCTGTGCCTCAGACATCAACTGGGCAGCCACCATCTGAGGCTTGCTTGCGCCTTGGGCCAGCCCTGGGCGGCTGAGGGGCAAAGAGGACTAGGGGACTCCAGAGACAGGCATGCGGAGTGGCCAGACTCACCTGGGGGCAGGTCCAAACTGCCACCCCAGTGGGGCTGAGAGGACTGGGTGCTGCCATCTTGTGGTTGTAGGTGCCGCCATCTTTGAGGGCGTGACAATCAATTAGCATATTCCCTCCTTATTTGTTGTGGATGCCACCATCTTTGTGATGGTGTGACAGTCAGTTAGCATACCCTCTCTTTATTATATAAGATACCATTGCTAATCATTGTTTATGTCCATTTCATAAAATGATTATTGTCTTCAAGTAAACCTTAATGAATTGTAAAGTTCAAATATTTTTTAAAATATCACTGCAGATACAGGTGTAAAATAATACTTACTTTGGCACCTAAAAATTATCCATTTTGCTTTCCTGCCTTGTTACTATTGAGAGAGATGAGATGGCCTTGTGCTGTTTCACAAAAACATTCCTTTTACTAGCAGAATTCACATTTTAAAAATGACAGTGTAGTGTCAATGGTTACCTTTATTTGATTGGGTGACTGAGTGATTATTTATTTAGCATTAATAAATTGAGGATTATGTCTCTGCACACCAGCCATGATCCTATGGGACTGTGTGGTTGAAAAATGTTCATATGGGAGTTGTTAAATTGCATGAAATACTTTATTTTTTGTTTTCTAGTGGTTTATCAGCCCACAAAAACCCAAGCCAGGATATTGCTGGAAAAGCAGGCAGAAACCACATTGCTTTTATTTTTATTTATTTATTTTTTAATATATTTTTAATTTAAATTTTCCCCATCACTATTTATCCCCCCCGCCCCCATACCCTTTCTACCTCCACCCATCCCTTCTCCATATTCCTTTTAAAAATTAAAAAAAGCTGAAAGCAAAAAAAATCATGGTCCGCCACCTGTGGTCAGTAAATTTAAATTCCTAAGGGCTATTCAAGTTGCATAACTTGCTCCCTTAAATTATGAATGGACAAGCCTACCACAAGCAATGTTTTTCTCAGTTCTTAACAGGAGTGTAAAGGCCCAAAGACATCAAATAAAAAAGCCTTGAAGAATAAAGCCACAACAGCGGGTAAACGCAGCTTTTCAAAGATGCAGATGAAGTAAGAAGGGGGAAATATAGTAAAAGCAAGATTCACTCCGTGTTGTTTTCCCAACACAGAGTTGGGTGTGTTATTTTGTTTCTCCTTCAGATTCATAACCCGAGCAGCCTTGGAAAATAATAAAAATAGCACTTTAGAGTTTATAAACTTCATTCATGTATATTAGCTTATTTGAGTTCCAAAATACCCATTATTGTTAGGCTTGTACTTAACACAGAGAACCTGGAGCCACAGCGAGGCTAACTGACTCACTCAAGGCAACTCAGCTAGTGAAGCACAGCCTGTACTCCAAGCCCATCTTCTGACCCCAAAGACTATGCTTTGCATTTTATCACATAATCTAAAAAGAACGGCATCCCTCTTTTTCTTGAGCTTCCACAGCAATTCAAACTGTTTTAAACACTCCCCAAATCATGGAAAACTGACCTAATGAAAACATCAATATCACACTTACCAATCAATTCAGGAACGCCCCCAATGCTGGCTCTGCTGTTTTTATGACCCAAGTAAGTATGGAAAGCTTTGCAACACCATAACCTCCTCCAGAAAGCCAAGGTGACATTAACCATAACCTCCTGATATCAGATCAGGACGTTTTCTTTATCCCCTGCAAATTTTACATCACTGGTACCTGTGTACCTAGTAAACTGTAGGCCCTTTTCATTCCTTTCATAAGCAGTTTAATTATTCACAGTCTTCCTTTGGATTATTTTTCTTTTTCCACCTATTTTATGTATTTCTCCTCCTCCCCCATCTCCCAGGCAGCTTGCTTAACATTCCAGTTCTTGTCCTAAAATCCTAATAGGTAGCTAGACGTAAAACAGAGGTCTTAGAAGACCTCACGCCTCTTCACTATTGAAAATATTTTAAAACCTTTTTTTAAACAACCAATGTCTCAATAGTAATAAATGACTTAAGACAAAGAATCTTAATACAAAGTCTAAAACTCATATTGGCAAGAACATTAAAAGATAAATAAGATGGTATTAGTCACTAGCATAACAGAAATTTGGATCATTAAATTATATAACAACTTGATTTCAAGGTTAAATCCCAAACCATCACCAACAAAGTGTGTTGTGCCAAATGTCTAGAAGTCTGGAGCTAAAACCACCGCTAAGCTGTCCTAGGCTATATTTTAGCCTTGGCAGACCCAAGAAGCAGGAGGACAAAGTATGCTTTATCTGAGCATTTATCCAGAGTACACTGAGCATATTAATTCCTCCCCACCTTCCAGCAAATTACCCTTTTTCACTGCTCCCATGTAAACTCAGGTAAGAGAACTTAGTAAGTTTTTCTACTCAAATATTGAGGGATTTGTCCTTCTTTGTAGTGTCTTTTCTTTCTTTTTTTTTTTAATCAATCAAAGAATCTTAAAACAGCCTCCAGCCGTGTATCTTCTTATTGATGAAATCTTTCATTGGGTTAAGGAGAGATAGGAAAGGAAAGTACTGTCCTACCTGGAGATTTACTCCTGAAAATACTGTCCAGCCTAATGTGCTGCCCATCAGGATGCACAGTTCTCCCTACTCATTTTTAGTGTGCCCTGGCTTCACCCACATCCCTCACCCAGGCTCCACATTCCCTCAAGTTATTGACTCTGAAGATAATCGAATTATATTCAAGACAAAGAGAAAGGGAGACGTGGGTAAAATTAAGGTTTTCCTTCCCCATTATTACTCATTATTAGTTTGTGATTTAAAATTAATCCAGCCCTTGCTTGCAACATTTGGCAAATTGAGTTTCTGATTCCCATCAGTGGATTTAGGAGAAAACAAGGAAAAGGGGAGGTGAGCACTTACAATTATTTTTGCTTCCAACATTCTCATTGTGTTCGCTGAATTCAGAACTGGTTGTGCATAAAACAGGAGGGATGGCAGTGAAGACTTAGAATTTAATGAGAGGTCACTGGACTGTAGCATTCAGAAGATCTGCGTTTTTTCTGGTGTGGATTACTGGGTAGCAGCTGACAGGTGAAAGATCTTAAACTTGCACCCTTCCAGAGAGCTGTTTGTGCAGTAGTACTAAGAGGAATGTGAGGCTACTTGGTGACAAAGGACAATGGCTCTAGAGAAAACAAACAGAAGTCTGACAAGATAAGAGTTTTGGGACTGAGTCCTACCTCTACTATTGACTAGTTATAACCGGACCTAGTAGTGGCTCATATGCAAAGTAGGGAGAAAATACATTACCCAGCTTTCTTTCCAGAGTGATAGTGAACATCAAGTAAGATAATGTATATGAAAATACATTAAAAATCTGAAAACTTGTATGATAGCATAACTGAAATGAGCCAGTGATCAAAGTAACTGCTAAGATGTCTTCCAACAGGACAAATCTATGCTATTGACAGTCTTGATCTGAAGTCTGACAAATTTAATTGTAGAAACGTTGACAGACCGTTTATAAGCAACCCTATTATGTTTAACAGAGTAGAACTAATATAGAGAACTACATATAGTAGTAGTTCTACATAAATACATAAAATAGTTAGAATGATATAAAATATGTAAAATAGCTAGAATGATATAAAATACTGGAAAATGGTATATTTTTTGTCCATTGGTTTTGCACCTGTGAGGAAATACCTAACCTCTGAATGAATCATAGTAGGATATTGGTAAGACCGTATCATATCATAAGGGGGAATTGAAAGTAGGAATTAAGTAGCATCTCAGAAAACATTGACCAGGATAAGGAAGGGGTGGAGTACTTGGCCATATTTATCCCAGAGGGGGAAAAATGTAATGGGAAGAATACAGATGCTGTCATAAAATATTGAAAGGGCCAGTACAAAGGAGATGATTCGATACTCTGTTCCAGAAGGCAGATCACTAGGCACACAATGAAGTTGTTGTGCCAATAGAATGGTCTCTAAGTTCCTTTAATAAAATTCTGATATTCTAAAGTTATAGGGAGAGAGGTTATGGTTGAGCACAAGAGAATACTTTACATAAATAAGAGTTCTCCTTTGATGGGCAAAGACCCAACCCTGGAGATGTTTTGACATTCAGAAGAAGTCTGCATTTAAGAAAGATGTGGGTTACATATATGCATTCTAAGTGAAATCTAATTCCATATCTGCGTTGCCTATCCAATTCTAAGATATTTTGATTCCTCAGTAGGATGGATCCTAAAAAGTGCTGAATAAGGGGGCTGTGTGTCCTTCACTGTCAGCTAGGATGGATACTGCCTAAGTGTTGATTGTCATTTTTCTTTTTAATCCTTGCTTGGAAATTACTAAGAAATAGCTTTTCAGTACATTTGGATCAATAGCCTTATTTTCCACTTTATTTGGGGTATTTTTGTTATTCATTGAAACCATCTGTAAACAGTTATTTTTATAACAGCTTCAAAACCAAAGCCACATACAAGCTTGCACCAAAAAAATTCTATATTCAGCCTAGAATGAGGATGTCATTGGATTCTGTTTTGCAGATAGCATGTGTTAAACTGATTGACAATATCTAGAAATAAGTCAAGATCATCCTGATGCTGAGAAGTCTGACAGACAGATGGTAGATACCAGCATATCAGCACAGTTTTAAGCTCTAACTAGGTCATAGGCCTAATGTGAGTTATGATGTTTTCTGACCTTCTAGGTAGTTATGCCTCTAGAACAGAGGTTCTCAACCTGTGGGTAAAACGACCCTTTCATAGGGGTCGCCTAAGAGCAGCGGAAAACACCTATTTCCCATGGTCTTAGGAACCAACAGACCGCTCCTCGGTGTAGCAAAGTGTAGCAATGTAGTTTACTGTTGTCATATGAAGACTGTTGCCCATGCTACACCACGATTCAAGACAAAATTTCATTTATTTGTAATTAGAAATAAATATTTCACAATATATAATTACATATTGTTTTTGTGATTAATCACTATGCTTTAATTATGT
>PVJN01028360.1:0-14969 GCA_004026805.1 Lasiurus borealis | reverse complement strand
GTAAGATTATAATTATGAAGTAGCAACGAAAATAATTCTATGGTTGGGGGTCACCACAACGTGAGCAACGGTATTAAAGGGTCTCGGTATTAGAAAGGTTGAGAACCACTGCTCTTGAACAAAGCATTGCTGGATTGGGGGGGAACAATTTTATCATCACCTAACTACAAATTCTCCAAGTGGAAAAACAAAATTAGCAACAGCATAGCTAATAAACACTCTATTAACATTGAAGTGAAGCTCATCCCAGCACAGTTTTGATAGGGCTAAACATAATACACAAGAACAAGAAAGTAGAAAACAAAAGAAAGGCCACGGGAAACAATGGCTATATTAGAATGCTTTCAGTTGCAAATGCCAGAAAACCTATCTCAAAATAGCCTAAGCAAAAAGAATTTATTGGCTTACATAAGAAAAGTTCAGGCTTGGCTGGCCCCAAGGATGCAGGTGATGTCAAGATAACATTCCTACCCACCCTTTCCCCCTTGATCTATCTCTCAACTTGCTTCATTCTCTGGAGAGCGCCATTACCTGGTGACTCGCTAGAAATTCCAGGCTTTTAACTTCCAACATTCTTTCAACTCTAAGTCAAATAGAGACAGCACCTCTTTCCTAGAAATTTCAGTATAAGGCCCCTAGTTAAGTTTCATTGGCTTTTTTTGGTTCATATGCACTTCCTCTCACTAATGGTAGAGGTCTACAGGTGGGTAAATAAAGTCAGATAATAGGAAAACTCAAGAAGGAGGAGGAATGAATGTTGGGCACTTTGCTTCTGTGTTGGAAATAGAGCTAAATATATGCTTATTACTAGGATGGGGGTGGGAGAGATTGGTTTCAGAATTTCCTCTTTCTCATCAAGTATAAAAGACCAAATTCTTCTAGCCTGAAAAATTCATACATCTTCTCAAGCAAAAAAATGGAAGGAAAATCGAAATTCCTTCTATATAAAGGGACTGATTTTGTGCCTTTCCAATTAGAGAGGGAAACCCTTTGTTATTGTACTCTCAACAGTGTCAGGAGAATACAGTACTTCTCTCTTCACTCCCCTGCTCTGAAGAAGGGCTCCAGGAAAGGGTTAATTCCTAATTTGACTTTTGAGAGCAACTTTTCCTATTGCTGATACAAGCCAAGTGATCACATGTTGCTGCAAATGCCCACTTGCCCAGTGTGAATGAGGCTTTGTGCTGAACAAAAAGAAAGCAGTCCTACATTTAACCGCAGTTGAGTCCTTTGTGGGACAGACAGGAATAACATGCATGATTGCAGCCCACAAATAATGCACCTCATGTCATCTGCATTTTGCCTACTCTTAGGACAGAGGCTGCTTTTCCTCCACCAGTCAGCATTAATCCTGGAGTCCTAACTCCAGAGCCAACTCTTGCAGGGAGTGGCATTTTCCTTCACCTCTTTCCTCTCTCTGTATCTCCAGTCCAGCCAAGCATAAATTAGTGGGCCATTTCTACCCTGATCTCTGAAGCTCTAAAGATAGGGTGCTGAACTCACTGAATGATGAACACATGCCATATGGAGCTAACGGTAAGTTCTGATGTAAATTATCTCCAGATTGCTCTCTGCATTGCAGATAAAAAGTCCCTTGTGTCTTCTCTTTGTACTGAGCTGTGTGTATCTGAAAACAGCTAAACACCATGAGAAAAGTGCAGCAATTCACTTCACCTAAAAAGAACTGGGTATTGCTTGTGTTAATGATTAGTAAATATATATATATTTTTTTAATTATTTGAGGTTATGCACAATTTGTTTCATTTGGAGTCTCATATTTTAAGCCAACATTTGAATTCTCTTGGCCAACTGTATTAATAGTGCAGGGCAGTGTACCAGAGGAGTCAGATGACCCCAGTTTGAGTTCCTGCACTGACAATAATATTTGCCAAGCACTTATTGAGTACCAGGAACTGTTCCAGGCATTTTACACAAGTGATATAATTTCCTCTTCACAACAACTCTAGAAAACAGGTCCCGTTAGTGTCACTTTATATAAGAGGAAACCATTCCAGTAGTTACTAGAAGAGCTGGATTCAAATCCATGCTGTCAACCACAAGGGCTATGCTCTTTGCACTATTCCATGTGATCTCCTGCTTTCTACCTCTTTTGACCTGAAGCAGACACAGCCCATTTTTTTTTGGAGGGGGGTGGGGTCTTCTTTTTCTTTACTCTTAAAGAAGGGGTTTGAGTTAAATATTCTCCAAAATCCTTTTCAGTTCTAAACATTGTCTTTCTGTCATCATGCTCTCTTTACTTTTCAAAATGTAAGGAAGCCTTTTAGTTAAGTACTGCCTTTCATCTTCAAACCCTAAACATTACTGTTGATGAAGCTGGGATCTTTCTTGTTTCAAAGATTGAAAATATAAAGTTTAGAAACTGTTCTGCCTTCAGTCTTCACTCCAGCTGGAGCACCACTCCTGTAGCTCCCTCCATCCCCCCCCCCCCCCTCATAGCAGGCATCTCATCCTATCTGGCCACTCTGCACCTGCATACATGCTGCCCAGAGGCCTGGAGTGGCTGGGGGTGGGAGGTCACCATCTTTGTTGGGTTAATTTGCATACTCACTCCTGATTGGCTGGTGGGCATTGTGAAGTGACTGCCAGTTTGCATATTTCTTTATTATTAGTGTATATGCTCTATAAAGAGTAATATGTTCTATCAATGCTTTATTTGTTTATAATTTATCATAGATAATTTACAAAATGACTAAAATTGACTTATGGTTATTCTCCCCCATTAGAGCTGGGTAGAAACAAAATAATTAGAAATTATATATTTAGGAATATCTTCCATGTTTCTAACAAACACTACTCTGCCTTCATGTTGACTATGGGAATTAATACTATACACGTTCAATTTTGACCAATCATAAAATTAAAGTTAGATAGAAATAATAAAAAATAGTCCCACATGGGGAAAAAAAACTTCTAACGATAGCAAAAACTAGATTATAATGAAAACAACTAGTAAGAAATTCTAATTCAAAAAGCCTCTTTTTTTATTGTCTAAAGTTTTACATGTCTCTTTTTCCGCCAAGTGATCCCCCTGCCAAAAAGACTTTTTATTTTATTTCATACACATATATTTATTTTCTAAAGGCAGAAATTTTTAAAGTCACAGAAGTAGAGCTGGATGGGGTCTTAAGAGTTTATGTATTCTAACCTTTATCTCCAGAGAGCAAAGAATCATGTTCCCTTATCCCATTTTACAGATGAGGCAAATGTAGCAACTCTGTTTCATTTCTTGACTTCCTCAGTTTTGGCTTCTTTCTCAGATGGACTTAGCTAGCAGAGGTCACTGGCAGCAGACTATTCATCCTTATAGCTACAAATCCAAGAGGAAATGGCTTCTTTTTCCTAGTCATTATATTTCTACCAATTGTCTGAGAATTGTGTCTACTTGCCTTGACTTGGAGGTTTATATACAGTTGACCCTTGAACAACATGGAAATTAAGGTTACCCACCTCTATGCAATAGGAAATTTTCATGTTTAACTTTTGACTCCTGAAAAACTTAACTACTCATAGCCTACTGTTGTTTTTCCCCATTATTTCTATATATTTTTCTATTACATTTATTGGAGTAGTATTGCTTGATAACATTAAATACATTTCAGGTGTACAACTTCATAATACAACTTCTGTATAGCCCACTGTGTGCTCACTGCCTTCCCTTGCCCCAACAAGTCTAGACTCCTTCAATCACCATATATATGACCACCTTTGCCCTCTTCATTTTCCTTCCCCTCTGGTAACCATAATTTTGTTGTCTGTATCTATGAGATTGTTTGTTGCTTTTTGTTCTGTATCCCACGTATGAGCGAAATCATACAGTTCTTGTCCTTTTCTATCTTATTTCACTTGGCATGATAGTCTCATGATCCATCCATGTTGTTGCAAATGCTAATATTTCACCTTTTGATTTTGTGTTAGACTGTTATTGGTATATTTAATAAGCTATTACATTTTTTATAGTTTACACTTTTATTATCTGTATATATTTTTCTGTGAAATAAGTTTACAATCCTTGAGTTATTTTTAACTCAAAACTTTCTTGAACATATTAGGCACTTGGTAAATATCTGCTTATATCAACCATCTGACTTGATACTGTAGCAGAGAATAGAATCTTCCACAGAGAATATATAATAATAAAAGCGTAATATGCAAATTGACAGAACGGCCAAACAGTGGAACAACTGTCCAGACAACCACACAATGACATGCACTGGTGCCAGGCCAGCAATGGTGGATGCAATGCGATTGGTTGGGGGGCCCCACCATTGTCTCATGATTGCCCCACATAGGGAAGCCCAGGCCACTGGCTGGTGGGGTCATCAATTGAGGGGCTAAGGAAGGTGGGCCAGCTGCTGGCAGCTGGGGAAGAAAGGCCCCAGCCAACAGCCAGAAGGCCTCCAATTGGCCCTGATTGCCGGCCAGGCCTAGGAACCCTACCCATGCATAAATTTCACGCACTGCGCCTCTAGTATGAAAATAAGAGAGGAGTCAAACATGAGCCTCAAATTAGAAGATGATGGAGAAAATAGCCGGCAGGCCCATGAAAATCATGGTCCTAAATCTGAGCAAAGTAGTTCAAGCATATAAAAGTACCAATGAAGATTTGTCCTGTTTGGCCAGGATGGCTTAGTGGTTGACCATGGACCCATGAACCAAGAGGCCACCAGTTTGATTCCTCGTCAGGAAACATGCTCAGATTGGAGGCTCAATCTCCTAGTAGGGGGTGTGCAGGAGGCACCTGGATCAATTTCTTTATTTCTCTCTCTTCCTCTCTTTCTAAAATCAATACAAGCATATTTTTTAAAAAAGAAATTTTATCCTTCTTTGTATGCTATATAATACAGAAAAGATTCCTAGGAATAGACTGTTTTGTGAAAGAAAAGCCTTCATTTCCTCCCCAAATGGAAGTATGTCTATGGACAAAATAGATCCAGAATCAAAATTCATTAGAGTGCTAGAAATGAATTTATCCTGGGGAGAGTTTTCATTTTTAACAATTAGATATGATTTATAAACAAAAAATATAGGAGAAAGATTTTAGATAACATTTTAAAGTGTGGAATGACTTACACAATACTTTTAATATAAGACTATAGTTATGCAATTTTAATAATTTTTATTTTTTTAAAAAGTTTAAAACATTAAAGGAGAATTTAAAAAAGAAAATGAAGTTATTTGCTTATTCTCTTTGAGTCTTTATTCTCTGATAGATGTACTTTAAAATTAAAAAAAAATTTAAATTATACAATACATAAAATATAAAAGCCAAACTTGAATTATTTACCTCTAAGAATATCTAGGAAGAGAGCTAAAATGTTTCTGAGTAGAGGGCAGTGAAAATAAGCAACTATATTTTATACTTTAAAAAATTATTTTAAGGTATCAAAAAGGGAAATTAAATAGGATGGATATGTGTTTCTTACAATCCTATCACATTTTTATAACCAATTCATTCTTAAAAGTTACATGTGATGTAATATATTTACAAATCTTAAACCATGTGCTTTTATTTTAAAAGTTCTATTTAAAAATCAAGGATACTCTTTACCTCCACTTCATTCTTCTCTTTCTCAGCACAATGACAATACTGTTCTAACCACTAAATATTATGCAATATCTTATGTCATCTTTAAGAAGATCTTAAGAACAAGAAAAAAAGTTTATTCCTGGGGTGAGTTAAATGTTTGCATGGTTTTCTCTTAAAATGAGCTAGGGCATGTATAAATCTTTAAAAACATTAATAAATAAAATACAAATAAATAAATAAATAAGTTGCATGTGAAATCTAAGGATGCATTGATCAGATTGTTTTTGGCTAACATTTAGCAAATTGCAGATTATCTCTATCAGACAATGTAATTTCAATTTTGTCATGTTAATTTTATTTTTTACAGTTACAATAACATTACTTTGTAGTCATAATTTAAAAAAATGGATCCTTTTTTCTAAAGTGGTTCAATGAAAAAACAAACCACGATAAAATAGTAATATAAATACAGTTTAAATAAATAAATAAGCACAAATTGTAAGCAGGACTCCAATCTAAATTATAAATCTGTGTTAGTTTTGACAAGTCTATATGTGACTTTACATAGGCAGCCACAAGGAAATAAAGGTGTAAATTGAGAGTCCAACAACAAATATCTGAGAATTGAATTTCATTAAGTGGGCTATGTATTAATGTGAGTCCCTTGTGCATTGCTTACATAACACTTTTCTCAGTTAGTTTTTGTGTCATTGTTAAAAAAAACACACAGTCAGTAGAGATTTTCCAAAGCAAACATCAAATAATAGTTTCTAATTGATGAGGAATGTGAGCTCCATAAGGGCAGGGATTTTGTCTCTTTTGATGTGCTGGGTCCTAATATTTAGCACAGTGCTTTGAGATTAGTAGATTCACTTAGTGGTATTAATTAGATAATTGTTAATAAACTAATGGGGTTTTCACTAAAAATATCACCAAAAAAAAAAATAATAATACTATCATTTTAAGTTGTAGACCTGGTAGCAAAACCAGGTACAAGTAACATTGTTGCCCCAAAGCTTGCAAAATCAGATGAAAATTATTACAATTTTAATAGGAGAAAGCAGAATGAACTATTGCCAAAATTGTTTGATCAAGTAGCATTCCTGGGTATCGTAGATACCATAGCATACAGGGCTGGAGAATAATTGGTATCGCGCCTGCAGTGCAGCAGTTGCTTCCCAGCATGACATGTATGAAGAAGTACTCAGCAGGTTACTCTATTTATCACTGACAATTGCAGGATTTTGGTAATTATTGTTTTGTAAATTGTGATGTCATCTGGAGAGGAGGCCTGCACAAGGTAGCTTGGACGTGTGTTTTTATAAGAACAAAGGAAGTTGAACAGTCAGCAAACAGGCCTCCTGTTTCTGATTCAGTTGTTCAAGGAAAGAGTGAATTTTGAAAATATAATCAAGTTATGACCTCTAAATATACATCTTTTTAGCATGTGTTGGGTAAAGATAGATGCACAAGCACAACACTCTCCTTTTCTACAATGAAGTATATTGATTAGCAGGGGAAAGTTGCATAAGTTGATGTAATGAGAAATGGGATATTAATAATGTCAAATAATGCCTTCTCAACAAGTATAGGTTACCACTATATTCAGTATTTGAAATGGACTAAACATAATTTCAGGGATAAAATATCATGGTTTTTAATGTTGAAGATTTAAAGATTTCCTCAGAAGACTGAACCATGGCACAAAATCTTAATTCTTGCTCAACAGTTGACTTTCTGTCCTTGGAGAAAGACATTAGTGATTCATTATTGAGGATATTTAAACATAGCATCCAAATATGAAGAAATACCTAGTAACTTTCATGAAGTCCTCTTTGCATAGTTGGCTATGTTCTGTCCTCTCTAAGCCTAGTTACTGATTCGGTGACTTATAAAAAGAGAGATCTGTGCCCAGCCAGCATGGCTCAGTGGCTGAGCGTTGATCTATGAGCCAGCAGGTCATGGTTCAATTTCGGTCAGGGCATATGCCTGGGATGTGGGCTCGATCCCCAGTGTAGTGTGTGCAAGAGGCAGCCAATCAATGATTATCTCTCATTATCCATGTTTCTATTTCTCTTTCCCTCGCCCTTTCTCTCTGAAATCAATAATATATATACGTGTGTGTGTGTGTGTGTGTGTGTGTGTGTGTGTGTATATATATATATATATATATATATATATATATATATAGAGAGAGAGAGAGAGAGAGAGAGAGAGAGAGAGAGAGAGCGCTTGATCTGGGACAATATTGCAGCTCTCTGATTTCTTTGTGATCACCTTTGCCCTGGCATTTTCCTCCACCTCACCCTGCCCAGCAGATTGCCCAAACCGTGCATGAGTCAATCCTAGCCTCTGAAATTCGGGTTTATTTTATAACTCTACTCATCTGGGACAGGCTTCTGTAACAGGGCTGCTTTCCCTCAGCCTATGCCCAGTGCCCTGGTAAGTGGGGTTCCGCGTGATTTCAGCAGGCTGCTGTGCTTTGCACTGTGTGAGCTGAAAATGCTTTTGATTTAACATCACATTGGGATGGTGAGTATATTCAATGCTCTTCAAATTTGTGAATTCCTACTGATTTTATTTTGTCTTTCCTGTCCAGCATTATTATTTTGGAATATGTTAATTATATTATCTTGTTCATACTAAATATAGTCATCCAGGAACTATTCAGAGGAAAACATTGGTTAACAGCTATACATGATTACCTGGAATGTCTTCCAATTATTGAAAACATAGAAGAAGAAAAAAAAAACAGATGCCAATAATCCTTGGTCAAGATTCCCTATTGATTTTATAGATGAATTTATTGAATTTAGCAAAGACTTTCTCAAAAAAGGAATCCTAATTCTAACTCAAACCTTCGTTGCAAGAAATCCAAATAATGGTCTACTTACTTGCAATATGCAAATCATCTCTGATAACTGAATTTACCTTGGCATAGGGAATTTGTGGGTTGTGAGTTTACCATTATGAAATTATCTTGAGTAGTTTGAACGGTCAGACTGAAAGGATGGTACAAAATAATAGGAGTAGTCTGGAGTCAGAGCTGATATTTAGCTAGTCCACAACAGAACAGCTGGATCAATGCTTTATGGCTGTCATCCACTCTGATTACTGCCTGCATTGTGTTATTGTTAATATTTTGAGTATCTACATTTTCAATGTTATTGTTGCCCATGATATAGTCTTGAAGATTTCTGAGGATTCTAATTATTCAATATGGTGCTCCAAAAGGAGTAAGGCTTACTGAATCAGCAAGAGATGATACCTGTAGACTGGTTTCTGTCTGAATTTCAAGGCAGCCAAGGATGCTTCTCTTTCTCCACAAACCAGATCCAGATGGCCTTTCCTAGATGCTGTGGAGTTGGACAAAAAAAAAAAAATTAACACATAATCGAGGCCCCAGAATTATTGCCATGTCAGGTTCAGGGTGCAAAGTTTCATTGTGACTAACTTCAAAGATTCATTTATGGGTAACTGGAACAGAAACAATTTCACAAAAGGATCCTGTTTTTAGTTGGAAGATGGTTATCTCATGCAGTTTTTCTAAGCTTACATGTCAACCAAAGAACTTAGGTCCTATAATAACAGGGGGGAAAAGGCTGCCTTTTAAAAGAATAAACATAGGTTTCTATGTATTTTGTTGGAATTATTAATGTTTAGGTTATATAGTAGGTACAGGTCTCAATCTAAAAAAAATGTCAGGTTTGCAAAAA
Organism: Lasiurus borealis; assembly: GCA_004026805.1. Lineage (NCBI taxonomy): Eukaryota > Metazoa > Chordata > Mammalia > Chiroptera > Vespertilionidae > Lasiurus > Lasiurus borealis. Next base: position 5,705 of record PVJN01028360.1, on the reverse strand, counting down.
ACATTATTTCATTTTTTCATGACTCAACCCAATATCTGTTTCAAACTCTGATTTCACAAGGAGTGGCAGACATTTAATCATAGTCAGTTTGGCAGGGATTGTGTCAATTAAATTGAGGAGGCTTACATAATATTAGGGTGTTAGAGGAAGGGGACAGAACATTTGATCTTTTTCCTCTCCTACGGTAACTCCGCTGAGAGCCCCAATCTGCATCATTCCTCAATTGCAGCCAGCTTCACAGATTGCATCCATCTGTGTCTATCAGCAAGGCCCCTTTAGGTGTGGTGGCTTCCGTATCCTTTTGTGTGTCTAAGAATCATTATGTTGGGCTTCCAGAATCTCCATGGTACGAGGTAAGGTTTCACTGTCCATTATAACTACCAGCCACTATTGCAGCTATTTAAACAGAAATGAACTAAAATTAAATAATATTAAAACTCTAGTTCCTCAGTTACACTAGCCACATTTCAATGCTCAATAGCCCCAGGGGGGCTAGAGGCTATAGCCAAGTTCAGAATAAAACTTCCACCACAGAGAGTTCTATTGAATAGTGCTGTTCTAAAGTCGTGGCTGGACTAGATATGTGGCCCAGCTTTTTCTTAACAGTCTTGCCACTTCTTCAGGGCTCTAACAAGGAAAAAGAACATAAGTTCTCTCCCTTTCTGCTCTCAAATCCCATAGACCAGTGGTTGGCAAACTCATTAGTCAACAGAGCCAAATATCAACAGTGCAACGACTGAAATTTCTTTTGAGGGCCGAAAACCGACTTCTGCACATGGGCTACGAAGTTTCAGTCGCACTGTGCATGCACACCTGCACGTGCCCACACATGGTATTTTGTGGAAGAGCCACACTCAAGGGGCCAAAGAGCCACATGTGGCTCGCGACCCGTGGTTTGCCAACCACTGCCATAGATAGCTCCTGCCATTTCATATATTCCTCTTTATAGTTGTGCCAGAATAGAGGGAGAATAGGACAGTAAGTTCAATTATAGGGATTCTCCAGCATCCACCCTCTTCACTACATTTCTTCCAACTTTTTCTTCCTTTTAGTCCAGGAAATCAATTTCTCATCTCTGGGAAAGGAAATTTTACTATTGTCCATGCCAGCACTGTCCAATAGGAATATAATGTGAGCCACATATGTAATTTAAAATTTTCTGGTAGCCACAGTAAGTAAAGGGACAGGTGAAATTAATTTTATGTCTTTCATTTAACCCAGGATATCCAAAATGTTATTTCAACAACTAGTCAACATAAACATTATTATTGAGATATAGCCCCTTGTTTTTTACATACTAAGTCTCTGAAATTGATGTATATTTTATACTTACAGCACATCTCAATTTAAAATAGTCAGATTTAAAGTATTCAACATGGCTAGAAGTTATTATAATGGACAGCGCAGGTCTCTAACTTGATCCATTTCATTACTCATTAAAAGGATAGGATTCTGAAACTCAAAAACCAAGGGAAAATTCTGTTTCTCTGTATTCTGTTATACTCCTTTTCTGAAATAATGAGCAAAGACAACCTAAGTGAGAGTGGGTGTGATGCTGAGGATGTCTTAGGGTGGGTTATAAGGGTTTGGGAGTGGCCTTAGGGTAAAAATAAATAGTTGGGAAAACAATTACTACAAAAACCATTGGTTAATATTTCAAAGTATTAGCCTGCCACTGAGAGGTTTTTTTCCCCCATTGTTATTATTGATTTCAGAGAGGACGAGAGAGGGAGAGAGAGATAGAAACATCAATGATGAGAGAGAATCATTGATGTGCTCTCTCCTGCATGCCCCACACTTGGGGATTGAGCCCGCAACACGGACATGTTCCTTGACCAGTATCGAACCCGGGACCCTTCAGTCCATAAGTTGATGCTCTATCTATTGAACCAAACCAGCCAGGACTGCAGTGAGTTTTTTAAGTACATAAAAATTGCTGTAGGATTGTTGAAAGTAAATAGTTTGCTATAGATTTAAAAGAAATAAGTTTATCAGCAGTTAAACATTGCAGTAATATTGTTGTGGAGTATGGCAATGGAAAACAATGAAAAAACCCTGCATTGTTATTATTGGGAGTAAATCTTATTACTATGACTAAGGCACAGATAAATTATTTTAGTAATTAAATCCTGCTATAATACCTCTGACAATTTTTAGTGCAAAAACTATAAAATCTAAAGATAAGAATTTTATCACCAGGAATGATAATTCAAATCAATAGTTGCATTTTATAGACTAGGGTATTCATTTGGGGGGTTTCTGAAATAGAAAAGTTGCATCTTTGAAAATAATTTCTATCATTTCAAAACTGTCATGGCAGAGAAGATTTAAAGCTTTTGGATGGCATTTTTCACTTATTTCTTCATATTCTAGCTTCACTGTAAGCTCGATGATATTTAAAGGCAAAATCAAAATTATTTCAAATATGGAAGCCTTTGTTAAGTAAAACATCCATAAAATTTTGTGATCAACACTTGGGTCAAGTGGACAGGACATTTAAACTAACTTCCACCCACAGGTCTATTTTATGCAGATGAAGCCTAACACAGAAGGAGATGGTAAGTCAAGACCTGAGTAAGCAGAGGATTAAAAAAAGGCAGAACCACAGTAGGCAATTCCACCTTGGAAGGAGATGTCTCTGCTAAAAGGTTAGGGAAATGAGGGCCTCCAGGAAGGGTAACTTCTAGCATGTTAACAGATCTCGGCTAATAAATGACATAAAAGATAGTCATGAGGATTGAGGGTAAGTGAATTCTTAGTAATTATTATGAAATCTCGAGTCTACAGAAACTATTGGTGTTGTACTGTTGGTAATCACTGAGTTAATAGGAAAGGAACAATATTAAATGCACTGTTTCTTTTGAGATCCTTTAGTCGTTGAGGTAGTGATGTTTGATAGCAAGTAAGTATTGATTGGAGTTCTGTTTTTTTTTTTTTTCTTGATGTTTGAGTTTGCTACCGGGCACAATAGTGTATATTATCAGTTACCATTTATTGACTGTTTACTCTGTGCCAGGTACGTTACATACGTTTCTTGCTTCTTCTCAACATCCCAGAAAGATAGGCATGTTTATTCCTTTGACAGAATACGAAGCTGGAACTCAGAGATTTAAGTAATTCATATTGCTTTCTTGCATGCATGCGGAACATCTGTTTATGAAAACTCTTAGAGAACAGGGACTGTATCTTTTATATACTCATAATAGTATTTAATATGACCAATAATCAGTTGATATTCAATAATTATCAGCTTCCTGGGCAAAATACATGAAAATATCCTATATTGAAGGTTCTTCAATAAATTTAGTTAGTAGACAGGTTATTATTATTATTATTATTTAAATTATGAGGGAAGAAGTAGCTGCTCTGTGGAGCTTCCAGGAGCCAGCCTATGAACTTGAGCTCAGCACCTGAACAATGTCAAGGTCTGCTTCAACTCCTTGGTCTCTTCTTAGCTACCTCTGCAGCAAGACTGAAAAATAAGAGTTTATATCCAAGAAAAATAGTTCTCCTACAAAGAAGAGCTGTCTTTTAAGAACCTCGTTGTTGTTCTCTTAAGTTTCCTACAACTTGAGAAAGATTTCCTGGGGGTGGGGGTTTGGAGGGGAACTCAGCATAGTTCTTTTATTTTCTTCTTTTTTTTTAAAGAAAGGTACTTACTTAAAACTGGTTGCTTTTAAGATAATTTCTTTACAATAAAATCTCCTTTTTTTTTTCTTGAGGCAGGGACATAGTTTTAAAAGAAACCAGGATGACATGAGAAAATCTGAGAACTTTTGAAGAACAATAATAAATAGGATGCAAAACCCTCCTGATCATCATGTGGGTTGTTTCTGAAGGGCAACTTAGATTAAAATAATTTGACTATTTTTCTAAATTAGCCATTTCTCTCTCTCTCCCTATCCCTTCTTCTCCCTCTAAAAAAAATCAATAAAAAAATTTAAAAATAAATTAGGTATTTAAAAAAACCCATACACTTAGAGTCTGTTAATGATGCAGAATATATCTTGGTATCTAGAATAATAAAAGCATAATATTCTAATTAGGCTGGACAGCCCAACAGCAGAACGACCAGCGGACCTTCCAGACTAAGCTGAACCCCTTGCATGATTTTCGTGCATCTGGCCTCCAGTTAGATCATAATGGCTGTAGGTTGGAGTGACTTAATAAACCACTCAGGTTTACTAAGTTGTACACAAAAATAAGAATCAATATAATTACTATGGTTGTCTTAATAGTTTATAGTTATTACTATAGCAAAATAAGTGATAATCTATTAGTATGTCTTTTTCTGTAAAATACACATTTGTTTACTCTCGTAAACAAATAATATCAATGGAAATAGAATTAGATACTGGATTCAAGCCTTCTGTCTCCCCATCTCTGTTGATGCTTCAACATCTGTCTTTCTCCTTTCTCTTTCCCTGCTATCTCTATGGATGTGCTCAATTCTTACCCATCAATGCTCTTCTGTTGAGTCTCCCAAAGAATCAGTCATTCTCTATATCCTAACACCTTTCAAGTGACTCTGTCCATGCATCCTACTCTCCCATCCTTAGTAAGATTAATAATCCTCAGTATTCCCAGAACCTATCCTGCTTATTTTCTTTTTATATATTAGCTTCCTTCTTTTTTTGAAACTACAGATGTCCCCAAAAAATGTATACACACTTTAACAGCCGATAGCTCAGTTTTGAAAATGAAATGTATTTTAATAAATACTGCCTTTATAATTATTCAAAATGTGTGTATATATTTTTTTTGGGGGGGCACCCTATGTTTGCCAATTGCTTGTAGGGTGCTCTTCTCTGACCATTCCTCCTCCATCTCTTTCTCTTTGCTTATTCCTTAAATGTTGGGGATCTCCCCCCACCTCCCAATCCCATTCTTTGTCCTCCTTCTCTACACCAGACGTCTGTGGAGCAACTGAAATTGAAAGCAAATTTGTGACTGGACATTTTTTTTCCCTCCTTGGGAAAGCGTCTAAGAGCTTTCATCAGATTCCCAAAAGAATCCTTGGCTCTCTTAAGGTTAAGTTACCCCTGTCCTCACACTCTTCTTAAAAGATCATTTTTTATCCTCCCCTTTGCCTATTAACTACTACCTTTTTTTTTTTTTTTTTTTTTTTTTAATATGCCAGCCACTCCCAAACCCATGTACAGTTCCTACCAGGGGAAAACGACCCACAAGATTCAAGGAAATGTTGAAAAAAATCAGATCAAGAAGAAACTGCACCGTACACATGTTGTGCCTAGCTGGTGTCATTGAGTCCCGCTGGGGACCAGTTGATTGACTGTTAGGCGGGGACTGGCAGGGTCATGACTTCAATCCGTCTGGAGGGATCGGCTGTGCGCACACACACCCTCGTGGCTGGGTGAGGGCGGAGGAGAGGGCGCACCCGGCCGCTGGGGTGCGGATGGGAGACGGAGCGAGAAAAGCACAGCAGCCGGGGCCACTGCCCATCGCTGCAGCGGCGAAGGCAGCCCCGCGCGCTCCCACCGCCGACTCGGCCAGGAAGCCCTCCCGGCACGCGGCTCGCGGTTTTGACAGGCATTCACCTTCAGCAACCACGTCCCAGTTCGCCATCAACACTCCTCGCTCCTCCTGCCTAGCGCTTCCCTCTCTGAGCCAATCAGCGGGAGGGGCGGGATCGTCTTTAGTAAGTTCCATTTCTTTTTTTTTTTTTTAAGTAAGAAGGTTAGATC
>PVJN01028359.1:0-27086 GCA_004026805.1 Lasiurus borealis | reverse complement strand
GACCATACAAAGGGAGAAGACTTACAATTCTCGGGGGGGGGGGAAGGATGTGGGGGGGCGGGAATAGATTGGACAAAAATCGTACACCTATGGATAAGGTCGGGTGCGGGGAGGGCAGTAAGAGTAGAAGGTGGGGTAGGAACCGGATGGAGGCGACCTATGGAGGAAAAAAGGAACAATTGTAATAATCTGAACAATAAAGATTTATTAAATTTAAAAAAAGGAGGGGTACGGCGGTGTTCTAATGAAACGGGTGGGGCGCCATAGTTTGCACTCTCCTGCCCCAAACAGATCCCTTACTGTCAGTCACTCCTTTCCCCAGAGATGAAAGGGGCAGGATGTGATAAGGAACAGGTGGTTGGTGGAAAGCACTTGGCATTGGGCTGATCTGCTTTCAGGTTCGAGCTTCCACCTGTTTACCTCTGAGTCAGGGCACCGAGAGACGTCCCTTCTTTTGCAACACATCCACAACACTCACACTTGGGGACACTGCGAGGATTACACGAGAGCTGTGTGCTGGCTTCCCCTGCCACTGGGGAGAACAGTGATAACAGACAACGCCAGCTCCTCTCTCCAGCCTCACTTCCCATCATTCCGCTTTACCCACCTGACACCCTTTACTCACTCAGCTCCGGCCACGGGGCCTCCTTTGCTGAAAGTCTCCTACACGCCACACTAGCCCCAACCTCGGTGGCTTCACATCACCACTGCCCTCTCCTCAGACCTCCCCATGGCTCATTCTTCTCCTGTTTCCAGTCCCCACCAGGCCACTTCCTGGCAGATTTCCATACACCTAATGGCAACCACACCCTGCACTCCCGGCACTCTATCACACTGCCCTGCCCCATTTTCCTCATAGCCCTTCCTGCTATCTTCCCTGTCAATGCCGATGTATTCATTTGCTTGTTTATTGTGTGTCTTTCTATGATCTGATTGGCTCTTTCTGGCTTCTTAGATTCAAGAACGGTGGCTGAAATAGTAGGCACTCAGGCAATGTTTGTTGGAAGAAAAATAAGGGAATGATGAGCTCCTGAATTGCTCTACTTACTGGAATTATCTTCTCTGCTTCAAGCCCCTGTGCTTGAACACCACACAAACACTCCCATGTTGGGGAGGAGAAATCTAATGATAGACCCCTTGGATAGGTACAGATTAAACTGGAACCCAGAAATTCTGTGCCTGGAATGATCTGGTCTCTACTGGCATTGACTGCCCAGAGCTGGCATTGCACCCAGACTGTAGGAAGGCCATCTCGTTCACCTCCACCCTAAACTAGACCCGTAAGGGTCCCTTGGGCATCCCTATGTAGAGTGTGCTGATGGGGAAATTGATGCTCAAACAGGAGAATGGACGTTCTCATTCTCATTCTCTACCCTCTTGTTCTTCATTGAAGGAAGAAACCTCTAAACCAATCTCCCCAAAAAAGCTAGAGCCATAGGTTTTTAGTTTAGTTTTGTTTTGTTTTGTTTTTTTAAATCACCTCATCTGATAATACAAAGAACTCAGAGCAGTAAAGGAAAATGACCTTGCCCGAGATCACACCGCATGCTGGTGTCAGGAGGAAGACTAGAACCCATGTCTGCCTGCACCCAGAGTTGAAATCTCACCACCCTGCCCGCCCCCCTCCCCTCCTAACCCCCGTGTTGCTTATTGGACAGAAACAGAAAAGGAAGGAAAGGACAGGAAACTGTTCCACGCACACATTTGGCAGTGCTCATAAACCCTGACAATATTAACACACGGCGGCTCTGTTGAACAAATTGGCAGCCAGTGTGGGCAGCTTAAAGAGACAGGAGGTCTGGAAAAGAATAACAAAAAATAAAAATAAAGACCACCAGGCCCACAGAAATCTTCCGTCTGCTCTTTTCCAAGTCGTTCCATAAACCACGGGCTCAGACAGGAGATGCTGGGGTAGGGCAAGAGTTTGAAGAAGGTGCATACACAGCCTGTGTGTGTGTGTGTGTGTGTGTGTGTGTGTGTGTGGTGTGTGTGTGTGTGTGTGTGTGTGTACGTGTGCATGTGTGTATTCATACAAAGCTCCCCTGAGACTACATGGGGAACAATCCATCTGTAAGATGTCACTCACCTTTTACACAAATGAACCTCCACCCCCTCCTGCCTAGATTAATTTGTTCTTTGTTTCCTTGACACTCAGCTGGGGAGATCTCAGAAGAATTAAAAGAAAGTTCTTCAAGAGGTGAAAGGGCAAGTCAGGGCTTTGGGGGCCTGTAACCTAGGCAACCAGCACCTGCTTCTCCGCTGCCTCCTGGGGACAAGGAGGAAGCCTGCCTCGGTCCTTTCTCCTTCTCTCATAGGGGACCCATCTCAGCCTCCACATCCAGTCAATAGTATCTCCTGTGGACTCTGTGCCTGATCTGTGCTGAGTGCTTTGCAAGCATCAGACCAGCTCCCACCACCTCACTGCAATCAGGTTCCAGCCAGCTTTTCACAACATTCCCGACCTCATCTGGCATGTTTGATGCCTCCGGCAGGAAATCTCCAGCCCATTACTCTTCCCACTTTCAAGATGGCCTCTGTTTTCTACTCAGAAATTACAGGGCCATGAGGTATGTGCCCTGATGGGGCCAAGTCATGTCGCCTCCCAGGAGCGCGAGCTCAGCCACTGTGACAGTTCTGCCATTAAGGGTGAGCGTAAAGAGAAGTGCAAGACACCATTTGACACACACCTAACCGTAGACACCTCGCGTTTTGGTGTTAGCCGTCAGAGTTTGCATGACTAAATAAGCCATTTAACATTATTTTTGGAAAGAGGAGCAATATAAATAAACACATCAAATATGAATAAATGCTAATATCGAATTAATGAAAATAGGTTTTAAAAATAGATATATGCAAATCACATTTAATGTGAAGGATCCAAGAAGTCAACATATCCCAAGGCACCTCTTCTAGACTCAAGGAATTAGCATGAAATGGGTAGTTTTCCTTGCACAGATGGGTCCGCAGAGGCCAATGGGTGAACAGCAGCCAGAAGCGCAATGGCTTAGTCAAGGGATTGAAATTATTTAGTAGCAGGGCGATGCCCTTGACTTCTGGGTTCAAGAGATCCAAATTCCTGCCCCTTAGGTGCATCCTAACATTCTAACAGGGAGAAGTTTGAACGAAGAGCAGTGAAAAGAGAGTTCATTTTCATTTATCGCATATCATGCATTGTCCAAGACCACAGGCTCGATCTTGCCTGGGACTAGATTAGGTGGCTTGCGAGAATTATTTCATTCAATTTTCTTAACAACCCCTGAATTAAACGCAGTGCTCTCATTTTTCAGATGAGGGAGGGTTTTGAGGATGAGAGAGAAAGAGAATGACTTGCTGGAGGTGGAACAGCTTATAGATGTAGTCTGTATATCTGTTTAACTCCAAACACGCAATTTTCCTCTTAAGGACATAAAATATAAGGTAAGAAGGCATCACAGGGAAGAAAAGGTAGGAAACCACTCTGAAATATCCAACAAGCCAAAACCGGTTTGGCTCAGTGGATAGAGCGTCGGCCTGCGGACTGAAAGTTCCCAGGTTCCATTCCAGTCAAGGGCATGTATCTTGGTTGCGGGCACATCCTCAGTGGGGGGGATGCAGGAGGCGGCTGATCGATGTCTCTCTCTCATCGATGTTTCTAACTCTCTATCCCTCTTCCTTCCTCTCTGTGAAAAGTCAACAAAATATATATTTCTTAAAAAAATGAAAATATCCAACAAGTAGAGACTCTGTTTCGAGTGACAACAAGGTGTGGGACTCAGACTGAGCTCATAGTCAAAGGGAGAAGCAGGAGCCATACAACTAACCTACTAGCCAAGGCATGGGGGTGGGTAGCAGGGTGAGCAGCATTTGGCTGAGCAGGTGGTGTTCATACTCTCGGGCAGCCAATCTAAAGGATTTAATAAACTGGCTCATTTTTTCTCATACAGTTGAAGTGTTTTCAAAAACCCATCATCTGTCCTGGCCAGTGTGGTTCAGTGGGTTGGGTGGCATCTTGTGCACCCAGAGTTTGCTGTTTGATTCCCAGTCAGGACACATGCCGGGGTTGCAGGCTTGATACCCAGTAGGAGCCGTGCAAGAGGCAGCCAATCAATGTTACCCTCTCACATCAGTGTTACTTCTCCCTTCCTCTCTCTCTAAAAATCAATAAGCTAGTCTTTCAAAATAAAATACATATCTAATTCTGTTCTAACTCATATAAAAAAAAACAAATAAGGTACCAATGAAGATCTATCTACTTTTCTATCATCTATCATTTCACAATATTTAATAATTCCCTTTCATCCTCTCATCTCCAGAGACTACCTGGAGATAATTGGAGGATCAGAAAATATTCCAACTTGGTAAAAGGAAAAATTAGGCTTCCAGTCATCTGTGAAATATTTGACCATTTTAACAGAATTTTTATATTATACTCAAATTACTCTTCAGGATACCTAATATCCTGAGCCATCTCCATGTTCAACATGACCTTAATGGATGTGCCCCACGATGTTTTAATTCCCCAAATAAGATATGCCCGCTGAGCCTCTCTTTCTTTTTAGATCTACAACTAAGAGCTCCTTTTGCTAAGCATAGAAGAAGCACTCTCAACTCCACAGCTCCTATCCCTTTACCTGTTCACCCAACCATTCATGCAACCACCCACCCAGCTGTAAATCTTAAAAACAAACAAACAAAAAAAAAACAACAACACAACTTTTTCAGATGGCCTATCTGGTGCTGGCCACACACAAGAACACAAGACAGGGCTCTTGCCCTGAAGGGTTTAGCAGCTCATTGGAACAATAGGTGATATCCACAACAAAGTCAGAGATACCGATACCTGATACCTCCGATAGTAACGCATGTGCTGGTGGGAGAAGCAAGTGCAGAGACAGGAGAGGGAGTGGTCGGGGTGGACCTCACGGCAGATGGGAGCCCTCATTCACTGCACAACCACTATGTGCCCGGCATCAGCCAAGCACGTCAAACCCGGCAGCTGCGAGTTTGACATGCTTACTTTTCTGCCTATCACTTTATTTACAGTGAAGAATTAGATAAATGATTCATATGGGATAACTATAGGGGAAGGATTTCTACTCTCCCCCAACACAACCACGGTCCTCCTGAACCTCAGCTCTTCAGTGGCTTGCTGAGCCCGGCAAAAATGCTGGGATCACCTCCACCTTCAGACTGGGTCACAAAACTGAAGAACGCACCTGTCCACAGGAACCCTATGTCCATGTCTCTGCCCCCCACAGACGGGTGGGTAAATTCAGTCACCGGCTCTGGTGGCTCTCTCTCATCAACCCTGTGAGCAGCAACCCAAGGACAGTCAAACCGCACAGTCTCCCCTGGCCGGACGCTGAGGCTGGAGGACGTGTCCACTCCACCTGGGCTGCTGCCTAAGCTGCTGGCTTCCTCCCAGCCTCAGCCACGCTCTGTGCATCCGCCTCCAGGTGACCTCTTGGCCTCTGGAGACAGGCTGGTAGTGGCCATGGCAGGGTACAGGCAGACCTGGCTCCTGGCGACAATATTGTCAAGTGCCTCCTTTTTCTCTTAGCACCTGGTATTAGTGTTCCCCACTCTGCCAATGAGGAAACCGAGGTTTGGAGAGAGGAACTGATTTTGTTCCAGATCCCAGAAATTTTCAAGATCAGATAGGACTTATTTATTTTTAAAATATATTTTTATTGATTTCAAAGAGGAAGGGAGCAGGAGGGAGAGAAACAGAAACATCAATGATGGGAGAGAATTATTGACTGTCTGCCTCTTGCACACCCTCTACTGGGGATCAAGCCTGAAATCCTGGCATGCCCAAACCATGACCTCCTGGTTAATGGGTTGACACTCAACAACTGAGCCACACTGGCCAGGCAATCAGCTTGGGATCTTACATGAGGCTAACTCCACAATGCATGCCCTTTGCTCCGTGCCACTGGACGTCGGAGCTGAGATCTGAAGGGTGCCAGGGTAGGGGTGCCATACAGGCAGGAGGAGGCGAGGGAGCCGTCTCCCACCCAGAGAGGTCCTCGGAGGTCACCCACACACCATCTGTTGTTACCACATCACCCCTGTCGTCAGACCAGCAGAGGAACACCATGCTTTTTAATTTTTTAATTTTTTTTCTGGAGAAACTTCTCTGTTGAGAAGCAAGAAACAACAGCTTCCCTGAGACCCATTTTTCATACAATTAATGTCAGGCCTCCCGTGTTTTCTAATGAAATCTGACACTAACAGAGAAAAATGAATACATTAATATTGAGTTCATTAGTAAATAGATTACTCGACTGTTTGGGGTGAGCCGGGGAGGAAGGTGAAGGAAGAAGGAGAAAAGGGGGGGGAGACGCGCACATGCCCACGCAGCTCTGCTGTCAAGCGAGAGCCTCTCCGAGGACCACACGCTCATCAAATATTTATGGATTTTAATGCACTGATCTGTTAAGTCTGGAAACGTTCTCTAATACCAAAAGTTATATTTTGAGGAGAGACAAGACCTCAGCTGATGCTACAGCATTTTACTGCGAGGCAAGCTCGCAGAAGAATCCGTGTTCTTCGCTCCCTGCACAGTAAGTACAAATGACTGCTCTCCTGAGAGGTGGCATCACCCATCCCACCCATACCTCCTGGGCAATAGGAAGGGACACGGAGCGGCGAGGCCTGGCATGGCACTGTGCGGAGGTATTAGGCTAGCAGGAAGAGTGGCTGCAGAAGGAAAAATGCCTGTGTACCCTGCCAAGTTCTTCCTCCCCCTCTAAAGGCTCCGTTAACTGCCCCTAGGTCGCTAGTCTCTCCCATGCTGATCCCTGTGTGGGGATTGACACCAAATCAGCAGGGACAGAAGTAGAGGGCCCTCAGGCCACCCAGCAGGAGTCTGGTCCCACCCCTTCCTTGGTGTGGTACCTTGGACAGCGCTCCTCATTTCATAGCTCTGTAAACACCTGGGTGGTGTAGCTCAGCAGATGAGCATCAACCCATGAACCAGGAGGTCGCGGTTCAAGTCCTGGTCAGGGCACATGGCTGGGTTTCGAGCTCCATTTCCAGTAGGGGGTGTGCAGGAGGCAGCCGATCAATGATTCTCTCTCATCATGGATATTTCTATCTCTTTCTGCCTCTCTCTGACATCGATAAAAATTTTATTTCTCAAGGAGAGGTTAACGGTAGCCTTCGTCTGTCTCACAGAATCACTGCCACCAAGGTCAAATGAGTTCACGGGCAGGGACGCTCTTACTATAAACTGCAAACTGCCATAAACTGCACCATGTTTCTGTTTGTACAAAACATTCCCCAACCCTTTATGTCCGTATGATGAGGTGGAAAGTGAAAGCAAGGCCGGGCTATTATGTGTGACCTTGGGCAGCCATTACACATGACCTTCATCCCTCTGGGCCTCAGACTGCCCATTAGCAACACAGCCAGGCTAGACCGCAGATAGATAACCTCTCGGGGGCCTTTGCACAGCCTGGTGCCTACGACAACCAGGAGAAGATGGCAGGAGGAGGCCCGGCAGAATGATGCTGGCTTCTCTACAGACCAGCATCCTTAAGGTCAGAGTAGGGGGGGGGAGGGAGGAAAGAAGGGAGGAAGGGAGGAAGAGAGAGAATGATCTTCTCTGGGTACCACTGTAGCTCTTGCATTGAGATGGCACATTTTCTGTCTCTTAAAAGTCCTTGAGCCAGGGAATCTCATGTCATGCTCCGAGGAGAAAACAGCTCAATAAAAGTGAGGGCAGAAAGAAAAGAAGAAAACAGCCCAGGTAGAAATGGAGAAATGGGCCCCAGAGAGAGCCGATGCTCACGAATCAAATAGTTTCTTTTCTGGTCGCTGCGTTTCGCTCTGTCATGGGCACTGTATTCACTGAGATCGGAACGATCTGCCAAAACATTTTCACACAGAAGCGACGGAGATACACAGACAGATGGCGAGAGGCAGAGGCAGGCACTGCTCCGCGCTGCCGGCAGAAACTTTCCCGGTCTCCGGGAGCAGGAGGTTAAGAAAACACAAAGAGGCAGAAAAGGAAAGGAAAATAAAACCGAGGGGCAGCAAAGTCGCCAACAATCAGGAAAAAGACAATGCCACATTCAGGGCCCGGTCCTTGCATTCCCAACAGCAGTGATATTTCCTTAAAAAGCAAGATCCACCGACACCGGTTTGGCTCAGTGGGTAGAGTGTAGGCCTGTGGACTGCAAGGTCCCAGGTTCAATTCTGGTCAAGGACATGTATCTTGGTTGTGGGCACATCCCCAGTAGGGGGCGTACAGGAGGCAGCTGATTGATGTCTCTCTCTCATCGATGTTTCTAATTCTCTATCCCTCTCCCTTCCTCTCTGTAAAGAATCAATAAATATATTTTTTTAAAAAAAGCAAGATGGGTTCTCTTATGTGGGCCTGTTGATATGGGCCTTTTACTACCCAATTAACCACAGGAAGGAGAAATGCATGGAAAAGAAGGCATGAGGTGTATGGCAGGCTATGAAGCAGACACCAAAAATGCATTTTGTTCCCCCAACCTGCTAATGGAACCCTCTAGCTCTGTTGTGACAAGGTGAGAGGTCTCTGAGTTCATCGCATGTCTCCTCCATCCTCGGCGTAATGGGAAATCGCACCTTGTTTTTTGCAAAATGCCAGCACACACTGTGCACCACCGGCACTCAATTCCATTAGATGTAATGGAACACGACTGTCCCAGAGTTGCTTTCAATTGCTTCAGTGCATCCTTCATTTCGGGGAACAGGGATGTATGAGCTGTTTGTCTCATGCTGACGTGTGGACCCGAGACTGCGGCGAAATTCATGCTCCTTCCTGTGGATGGCCTGATGGAGACCAGGTCCACTTGCCCCTGTCCCCACGGATGAAGGGATGAGAGCTCACATCTCCATTTCCTGTCGCATATTCCAAAGCAGCACACGGATGCTCACTGACTGCTGCTCCTAGAACCCAGGTCCATCCACGGTCCACACCCACAAAGGCATTTGCATTCTGTGACCGTGACCATGGGGTGGAGATGAAAGAACCTGAGCTAGTTAGAGCCAGACGGTGGGGAGTCTGAAGCCCCCACTCTGCCGCAGCTTGGCTTGGGCAAGTCATTGAGTCCTGCCCATCCTCGGTTGTGCCGGGTGAAAAATGAAACCAGGAAGCTGCGTGCCTGGTGGGATGGTTCGATGTGATGTGGCAAGGAGGGTGACAAGCCTGGGGAAGTGTATAGAACTTGGGACAGGCTGGAGAGAATCCTCCCCAGAGACAGTCCTACCTCCGAGCCACCCTCCCCTCTGTGTCAGATGAGGTGGGGGGCGGGGCTTAGAACTGGGAGAAAGAGCGACTGCTAGTGTAACTGGTGCTGCAGCTCACTTACCAGGAACAGTTAGTAGGTCATTCACCTCCCCTGACCCCCCCCCCCCCCGTCTCCTGACCTAGAGAGTGAATGGGGTGAACGTGATATGTCCTTTAGCGGTTCCCAAACCGTATTTTTAGAACTGAACCATTGCTTCAAACACATCTTTACGCAGAATTAGAATATGCCAGACCAATAAGAGCGGGTAGGAGGTGGGCACAGGGCCAGAATGCCAATACACCTGTGCCCCTGCCCAACTTTAATAGCATTTCCCCTGGAGGACCCCAGGGAGGCGTGGGATTCAGGGAGAAAGCCAGTCTCCATGACGTGGAGTTCCTGTGTGAGGACATTCTGAGGGGAAGGGGTGCGGGAATTTCATGAGCTTGGTTGGTCGGGTGGACAGGTCTTTCCTGACGTCAGCTTCCAACACTGGCTTCTGGTCACCATGGCTACAGGCAGGCTGCTCTTTGACCCTCACCGCAGAAAAACCACAGCAGGGAGAGCAGGTAAGAGAGGTGAGGCTTCAAATGCTTGAGGCAGCCAACAGGAATGCTATCCACTGTCATTGCATCCTCCCTGTAGACAACCTACTACAAAGCGGCAATCCCTGGGCTGGCCGGACCAGAAACACGTGCTTATCCTTCTTATTTGCATTGGTTTCTCCTGGCTCTGGGACAAAGCACCACATACGCTGTGGCTTCAGCCAAAATAAGTTTAATATGTCACCTTTCTGGAGGCCAAAGCATCCACAGCAGACTCGCTGGGCCAACATCAAGGTGTGAGGAGACCCACGCTCCCTCTGGAGGGTGGACGGGAGACCCTGCGCCTTGCCTCCTCCAGCTCCTGGTGGCACTGGCATCCCTTGGTGTATGGCTCCCTCCCTCCAAACTCTGCCTCTGTGACCAGTCCGCCTTCTTCCCTTTAGTCCTTAAGTCCATTCTCCTGCCTCCCGCTTTTCCTGGGGCTGTGCTCTCTTAGAGGACCCACCTGGATAATACAGGAGACTCTCCCCATCCCGAAGTCATGAACATAATTGCATCTGCAGAGACCTTTCTCCATGTTAGGCAACATGCACAAGTTTCAAGGATTAGGATGTGGCCGTCTGGAGGCGGAGGAGCCTTATTCAGCCCACCGCACCGCGTTCCTATTCATAGTCTCAGCGCCAACCTTAAGGATGCAGACAGGCGCACCCGGTAATTCACCCAGAGATGCTGTTGAAACTCCACAGACACAAAGAGAAATCTCCAGGGCCCCTCTGTCACGCTGCTCATCTGTTCCTTCCGTTAGAACTATACTCTGCTCTCACCCCAAGTTCACTCGTACGCAGCCTACTCACCCTTGAGAGGCAGTTTGAAAATAACTCATCCCCGAAGCTTTTTCGGATCACCCCCGGCGCCTGAACTAGCTTCTTTCTCTCCGGGAGAAACTCACAGGCATCATTAGCTGAACTGCCGGGGTCTCGCTGAACCTGGTAACAATGGACCATGTTTGTGCGGCACTCGCTGGCACCCGGCACTGAGCTTTACATCAAGAACATCACTGCATCCTCACAAACACCTTAGGAACCAGATCCTACTACTTCGCACATTTACAGATGCACACAGAGCACTGGCGAGGTTAACAACTTGCCCAAGATGGCTCAGCTAGCGAGGGATGGAAAGAGCATCCCTCACCTACTGGTATGGTTTCAGGATCCCAGTTCTCAATAGCCTATATAGTGGTACCTGGAGATACGAGTGCCCCAACATACGAGATTTTGGAGATACGAGCCGTAGAGCAAGCGATTTTTGCTTTGAAATTCGAGCAACATTTGAGATAGGAGTAATCATGCGGATCAGCCGGCTGCACACCACCCACCAGTTTACCGTGACTCAAACGTCTCATAGTTTCCCACGCCTCAAGGTTATGGAATGAATTAAACTCCTATCTCAAGGTACCACTGTACTGTCTACTCTCCCACCCACTGCCTTCCCCTGAAACCCATTCTACCCAGTATTGATTAGCTCTAGACCAACTTCATCTTCCCTCTTGGAATGTGCCTTTCTTAGAGGCTGAGCTAGTGCTTTTGTACCCCTCCCAACCTGGCCTAATCCCCGAGGTTTCATGAATGAATGAATGAATGAATGAATGAATGAATGAGTAGAAAATAAATAGAGAAAAGTAAGGAAGAAGAGATCAGGGGAGGCGGAGAGGGCAGGAGAAAGTAAAATCAGAAGGAAAGAGGAGGGAAAGAGGAAGAAGAAGGGCTGGAATGTCTCAGAAAATATCACTCAGAATGTCTCCCTCTTAGATGTTACTCCAAAAAAATCCAGAAGCAGGAAAAACAAGTCCCAAGGTGGGCCCATCAATTCCAGTCAGACAGGAGAGAGAGAGAGAGGATGGGAGGGGAGAAGAAAGGGAGAATAGAAGAAGAGATGGAAGGAGAGAGAGAGAGAGAGAGAGAGAGAGAGAGAGAGAGGAAAAGAAGAAGGAGGAGAAGAAATGGGTGTAAAGGAGGAAGGATCTTCAGCATGGCATAACTGATAAAAGAAACCAGCAAAAGAATTCACAACTATCCACACTAACGTGAAGTAAAAACTCATCCCTAAAAGCAATATAACAGGAGGAAATGAAACCCATGGCACCTCCAATAAGACCGAAGCCCCCTGCATCCGTCGGGAAAAGAATGTGGCAGGCCGGCTGGCGAGCTAGGATGCCAGGCATCAAGGCTGATGAAAAAGGCAGAACCCAGAGAGCCTGCCTCCAGCTTCAGGCATAAGCATCCGGGGACTGGGGAGCCCCAGGAGGGAAAGGGCTGTGTTCGCTCTCAGTGCTGCAAACACCTGGGGACGGATCAGGCTCTGGAAGACAGCAGCGTGCAGGGTGGCCGTGTTAATGGGTGTGTATACACACACAACCCCTGTCCACACACCACCCCCTCCCTCCCCAGAGTGGCCCGGAACTGCCTTCAGCCTGTCTCCCTGTGCAGACGGCTTGTTCCCTTCATGCAATCCTCCCCCACATCTCCTGGATGATTTATTGTGTTTTCATTTCTTCGTCCCTGAGCCGCAAGCTACGGCAAGAGGGAAGGATAAACATGGGCTTCAACTCCAGACCTAAGAGTAATGAAAAGGGTGCGGAGAGAGGCGTGCAGGTGAGGGAAACAGTCTGGGGGAGAGCCGGGGAGAAATACTAATGCGAGCAGCGCCCGCCCTTCGCTCATTTCTCCTGAGGGCCCAGCGTCCTCTCCATCCACACATAACTTAGCTGCGCTCTTTTGTTCATTTGCTTTCCCTCCAGAGCGTGGATAGCAACACCGACACAAGCAGCCGGCACCAGCGCCGGGGGCATGTGACTCCCGAGGCAGGGACAGATTGTCTCTGCGCCAAGAGAGCCAGGATCCTCACTCAGCCCGGCTTACAGAGGGGGGGCAAGGGGGGTCCGTCAGAATGAGAGAGGCCACCCAGTGCCTTTCCTCGGAGCTGTGTTTTCTGCAAAAATTGTCTGCCTGGCTGGAGCCCAGGCTGGAGTCTACTGAATCCTGCAGCCTGCACAGCCCCTTCGTGATGGCCATTCTTTGTCTTTATTGTTCGTTCGCTTTTTCTTAATTATTTTTCACCTTCATTCTCTTATTCACACCAACAATGTATGTTGAGCACCTCATCTGGGTCAGACCGGCACTAGATCCTAGATGTTTGGATAAACAGGTAACACCCTTGCCCTTTTGCATATACAGTGCACAGGAGAGCGCAGGCCCACAGATGGGAATCAAGAGCACAGCTGCTTGGTG
Source organism: Lasiurus borealis (assembly GCA_004026805.1). NCBI lineage: Eukaryota > Metazoa > Chordata > Mammalia > Chiroptera > Vespertilionidae > Lasiurus > Lasiurus borealis. Next base: position 14,012 of record PVJN01028359.1, on the reverse strand, counting down.
AGAGCTCTTCATGGAGCCTGCGCAGTTCTAAGTGCACAAGATGCACTTCGAGTTTCATCTTCACAAAATCCGTAGATAACAGATGAGGAAACTGTGACTAGGAACGTGCCTGAGGTTACACAGCTGGTGAGTGACAGAGCTGGGTTGTCAAACCCGGGCAGTCTGTCCTTAACCCAAAAACTGAAACAAAGCCAAAATCCATGCCCGGTTACAATTGGTGGGTGTCACAGAGGAAATGAACAAGATGCAGGGGGAGAAGAACTGAGGTCGGGGAGGGCTCCTTTGAGGAAGTGACAGATGAGAAGGGCAGCCATGTGAAAGCAAGAGAGAAGACAGTGTCAAGATAACATACAGGCTCCCTTAGTCTATTCTCTTAACATCCTTCTCTCTTCCACACCATCCTTTCAGCCTTGCTTTCTCCCTCACAGCATCCTCTATACTGCAATGTTTCTCTTTGTCTTCTTTTACCTTCATATTCCCACTTCCCCTGTGAAATCTGTACAGGTATTGGAGGCAAGACTAAACCCATGTGTACTAATTCTTTGTCCAGGGCACCATACTTATACCATTACAGTCTGGTTGACTTTTCAAAGGACTTGCAGATAGCAAATCCAGTTCAGGCACAGAAAATAGAAAGAGTATGACCAATACAGCCTTCCTTCATTTCTCAAGTAGAACTCAGATCTGTATGTCCTACTAATCCTTGAACTTGACCAAGTATCTTGACAGTATTTGTCCAACCAACCAACCAACCAACTCCTAACATGTTCGCCTACACTCATTCTCTAGAATTCTATTATCTTTTTTCCTTGATTTTTATTGTTGACATTATTGTAGATGTTCCCTTTCTCCCCCTCTGCCCTCCCCTCCCCCTCCTCCATCAAGGGAACCTTAGAATTTCATTATCTTAATGCAGAAAGGGTTACCCAATCATTTTGTCGGGAAAAATAAAAAAATAAAAATTGACCTAGCCAAGAACAGAAGTTATGTCTACGGATAAATCATTAAGGAGAAATTAGCAATTAAATATGGAAGAAAACACACTCTGCCCTCAGAGGTGAAAGAGTAAGGCAGGAGCCCTACACTCTCTCTGCAATCCCTTCTCCTCCCCTGGTGGGAATGAATCCGCCCTGAGCCATCTCTGTTTTCGGAAGGTGATGTCATCGTACCTGGGTATTGAAATCACATAGACTCTGGCTCAAATCCTGCCACTGCCAGCCTGGGCCAATGCACCTAATTCCTCTGAGCTTCATTTTCATTGTCAGTAAACGGGGACACAGACATCTACATGGTTTTTGTTATGAGGATTCAATGGGAATATATGTGAAAACTGAACATTTGCTGACAAATATTCTGTGCTCAATACATGCCCATTCCCTTTGACTCTTGGGGAAAAGGAAATGCAAAGTAACGGACTAGAGTCGAGATGCAGTTAGTTATCATTGGCTTGGTCAGAGCTTACTAGTCTACCCCAACCTCCACCCTGAAGGGCATCTGGCTGCTTCAGTGGTGGGAGTTCCCTATGGCAGCATGATCTGCTATATCTGGCACCCATGGGCATCCAAGGAGAGGGCTCTGAGGGTGGGGTTTGGGGGTGGGGAAACTGTAGAAAATGCATACAACAGAAGTGAGGACAAGGAGAAAAGGCACATGCGACATTTCTCCAAAATCACTAAAGGGGTGACAGTTAGGCAGCATTCTCTATAATGACTCAGAGCTTCATGGAGAGGTGTGTCTTTTGAGCGAGACACTTGAGAAATTGAGACATAAATACATTATTATAATGCTAGCTCCTATGTAGATGGCTCTTCACAGTGACAGATGTGCTTCCTGGTTCAGCATCTCATTGGCTGCCCCCAACACCCTGGGCAGTGGTCCCATTTCCCAAGAGTTAGCTCTGCATTGTGCATGCTGTACAGTGGGGGGCAGGGGGCACGGTAGGGGGGTAGGGAAGCACTCCTTCCATTCTCCCAACAACCCGTGTATGCGGCTTACCACCAGTCCTTCTGTACAGCAAGAAAGCCCTGGTTCAGAGAGGTTCACAACTTCAGAACCATCCAGCCAGCTGGTAAGATCCCCTGCCTCATGGAGTATAATTCCTTTTTCCATTATACTCAACTCTCTGCCCTTTATGGAGAAATATGTATGTGTTTCTAGAAATCAGAAACAGGTCATAAATAAAAAGTGAGGAGAGAGTGGCTCTCACCACGCAAAGATAGAAGTGGCTCTTGAGGGCAGAGAAGGTGTGAATTGCTAAAAGGGAATCGAAGATGCACCTGACCTCACATCTCCAGTGAAGCCCTCAGGACCCTATAACAAGGGCGCGTGTGCTAACAGGCAGCGAAGGCCCAGGGACCTGGGTGTTGTATGCCCAGTCTCCTGAAGATGAAATATCGAATTCACTGAAATTCCAAAGTCTTATGCATGCTGCTTAGCTGGATCCTGGAGGAAACAAACAGACAAAAAATATGCACACCTGAGAGTCTAGTCCCAGATCAGAAGGAGATTATTTTTTACATTTTCAACCAACACAGCACTAAGCTTAAACTCAGAGAGGTGTGCAATCTATTCACTCGTCAGTAAGTAGGTAACTGGGGAGGCCTGCTCACTGCCCAGCCGGGGCCTGAAGGTCAAGTCACCCCAGCTTTGAGGGAGGGGAGAGTGAAGCAACCTAGACAAAGGTGAAATGAAGTGGGGACTCAAGGCAACTTTCCAGGTACAGTGGTACCTCGAGATACGAGTTTAATTCGTTCCGTAACCTTGAGGCGTGGGAAACTATGAGACGCTCGAGTCTCGGTAAACTGGTGGGTCGTGTGCAGCTGGCCGATCAGCGTGATTACTCCTATCTCAAATGTTGCTTGTATTTCAAAGCAAAAATAGCTCTCTCAACAGCTCATATCTCAAAAAATCTCATATGTTAGGGCACTCATATCTCGAGGTACCACTGTATACTGATCCAAAATATACTCTTCTAATGGAAGAAGCAAGACAACTGAAGCCAAAACCAAAACACTGGCGGTATTTCCCCTGTAACTCTCCAGATTCTTATTTCAATGTGCCTCTCTTAGTTGACATGGACATGCCTAGGAGAGGCGGGGTAGCGTCAGTAACATGCATTTTTATGAAAATGCATTCCATTTGTTGGAAACAGGGTATTCTATAGTCGAATAAATTTAGGAAATGTCCAGATAAGCAGAGAAAAATGAGGCTATTGGCTACAGCGCTGCTCAGGGTCTATTCGCTTAAAATGCTGATGTACAGTGAGAATCTCTAACGCGTCCGAATATGTGTTTGTTTTGGTGCAGATCGCCATTTCCAGAGCTTGAAAAAGTCTGGATTAGGCAGTTCCAGCTTTACCTGACTGTGGGAAAGAGAGAGGCGAGGAAAAACATCCCCACCGTCATTTCACAAGCGCCCAACACTTTGCGTAAAGCCCAGGGCTCCCTGGCTGTGAAATTAGGCGTGGTGCCTCATTAATAACGGCTCTCTTTAATTCATGGTTTATGACCGTGTCAGCTCATTGAGGCATTTGTCTTTGCCCAAAAAAAGAAAGTCTATGTAGCTTCTAATTGCGTGCCTCCCCTCCCTCTGCCCCATTAACTTGGAAGAGAAGAATCACTGGAAAAGGTGGGCAAAAAGTCAAAACAATTGAGTTGTCTTTTGATGGATTTATCGAGTGGCGACGGTGCCACAGTGAAGAGACGGGCGGGCATGACGAAGCAGGCGGGGAAGCCCATTGATCATCAGGCGCCGGGTCAGAAAGGATTTCCTCTTCTGCCCTCAACCCTAAGTGGCAAGCTCCATTGCAGACTGAGGGGCTGACAGAGACTCGGTCCTCCCCTGCAGCCCCTCCACAGAAAGGTCCCCAAGATCACCGGGCGGGGGTTGAAAGAACCCTAGTTAGGAAGAGGTTGCGCCTGCTTATGACTGAAGGTCTAGTATGCAATACATTCTGAGAAGGCAGACAAGGTAGAGGTAGTCCCTGCCTTTGGGAGCCCAGCGTTTAGTGGAGGGGTGGTCGGGGGCGGACAGACAGGTGGATACAAAATTATCAACTTCAAAAACTAGCCTGCTGTATGTGGCCAAACATTTAATGAGCTCACCCCTAATGCCTTGGCAGGGCCACACCAAAGGATTGCACGGGCCTTCTACGGCCCTCGGGACAGATGTTCCCCACCCCTGCAAAGGATGAGAAACCTCCCCTCCCCAGACTCCACGGCATATGGAGGTGAGCATGTGACTCACTCTTGGCTCAGGAGTCATAAGAGAAAATCTTTGAAGCCGCTTCTGGAAAAGACCTACCTTCTAATAAAGGAAAAAGCTGCCAGGAGAGTTCCTTTTCCGGCCTGTCCCCCTCCATCCCTGCTTTCGATGCTGCGTTAGCTCATGAATCTTGGGGTGCCAAAGCCCCCTTGGAACCTGAAGGAGAAGGCCCAGACAACAGAGCCGTGCCAACCCTGGGCACTGACATCTTGAGCTGAAAGGTCCTCTACTTCCCAACTTTTTGTCACATGAGATAGTTAGATGTCTTCGTGGTCTAGGCCTCCAGGACACGGGTCAATGTACTGAAGTGAGACACTGCTTAATATCGTTTTAATTGAATAGAATGAGAGGACTTCCTCTCATCGGAGGCCATTTGGAGAAGCTGCTGGCTTTGTCATTGAGAGAAAAGCAGTCCCGGGAACCTCAGAGTCTATGCCTCCAGCCTTGGACTGGGGAGAACAAGGGTTTGATCCAGCAAACAATTACGCTCTCAGGTGGTTTTCCAATCTGGCCCAGGAACCGTTACTCAAGGCCAAGTCATCAGCTCCTTATGACTTCATCCGCCTTTAAATGTCAATGCTGATGCTCACCGCACTTCCCCTAGGAGACACGTTTACTTTAATGAGGAGCACGGGCCGTCACCTGCATCCCAGGCCTTGTGACACTCGAGTGGTATTATCTCTATCCAACTGGAACTGCCCACACATTAAACACGCCGAGGTCGAATTACATATTCTCCTCACATTCTACGACCCATGAACCAGAGCTGAGTTAATGGGCCCCGGCGACAATCAGCGACTGGAAAACAGGTACAGAGCTTCCAATACACAGGGCCCAGGCACCAAGGGGGTGACAGAGGAGGAGTGGATGAAAAGCGGGAGGAAAACTAACACCTGCCAAATGGAAACTTGATCCCAAGAGCTTTATGTTTGGTGCGTCTTCTAATCCTCACAAGAACCCTAGAGTTAAGAATTAATATATTCACTTCATAGAAGTGGAGCTTGAGCACATTACAGTAAGTAGGTTATTCAAAATTGTATCATTGAACCAAGTATCCATCAACTGGTGAATGGAACCTTCGCTGGTTTGGCTCCAGTGGATGGGGCTTCGACCTACTGACTGAAGGGTCCCGGGTTCAATTCCTGTCAAGGGCACATGCCTGGGTTGTGGGCTCAATCGTCAGTAGGGATGTGCAGAAAGCAGCCAAGCAATGTTTCTCTCTCTGTGTCTGTCTGTCTCTCTCTCTCCCTCTTCCACTCTGAAATCAACAAAACTATATTTTTTTTAAAAAAGAGGTGGATGGATCTACAGATTGTGGTGTATCCATGCAATGGAATAGTGTTCAGCAATAGGGCCCATTACCTCAGCCATAAAAAAATGAGTAAGTTCTTATACATGATAGGACATAAAGTCTAAACATATTATGCTAAATTAAAGAAGACGGATATGAAATGATTGTACTTATCTGAAATATCTAGAATAGGCAAATTCATAGAGACAGAAAGAAGACTGAGAATACCAGGGGCTGGTGGGGGGGAGGGTGCCGGGGTATGTGTATGAAACGGGCTGCTACCGCTGGGATAGAAGGTTCTGGAAATACAAAGTGGTAAGGCTCGTACAACACTGTAAATGCAATGAATGCCACTGAAGTTCACGCTGAAAAATGATTACAATGGCAAATGCTATGTTACAGATCTATATTGCCACAATAAGAAAAAAAATCACATCACTAAGGAACATTCTGCCAACAACTTAAACCTATGTCTCACTCTGAAGTCTGTCATCTCCCCAGCAAAGCATGAAGAGTCCCTCAAAGACTGAGTCCCGGGTTGTCCGGGGGAACCCGCTGTGATGACGGGAATGTTCCACAGCTGCTATGACAGCCACGAGCCACGTGTGGCTGCTGAGCCCTGGCAACGTGGCCAGCACGCCTGAGCAACTACCATTTTAACTTCATTAATGGACACTTAAACAAAGGCCACCTGTTGGACAACACGTATCGAGTGAAGCAAAGGTGCTTAAGGAGACGTTATAAGACAGAACAATGACAATCTCACCACTGGAAGGTAAGTCTTTGAAGAATTAAAAAAATGTGGACCCCAATCTCCAAAGATGGCTTGTCTCCTGGATTTTGTTTCAGCACTGCCTCTCTCTGTCCATCAGGAAGAGCCACCTTGTCAATAGATCTGATCATGCCATCCACTCTACAAAACCTTTGCTAAACAAGAACCTTAAGTGCATATACTAAGTAAAGACAGCCACCGAAACCGGTTTGGCTCAGTGGATAGAGCGTTAGCCTGCAGACTGAAGGATCCCAGGTTCGATTCCGGTCAAGGGCATATATCTTGGTTGCTGGCACATCCCCAGTAGGGGGTGTGCAGGAGGCGGCTGACCGATGTCTGACTCTCATCTGATGATTCTAACTTTCTGTCCCTCTCCCTTCTTCTCTGTAAAAAATCAATAAAATATATTTTTATTTTTAAGTGAAGACAGCCAATCCGAAAAGGCTACATAGTAGATGATCCCAACTATGGGGCGTTTTGAAAAAGGGAAAAACTACGGAGACCATAAAAAGATCAGGGGTTGCCAGGAGTTGGGGGAGGGAGAGATACATAGAGGAAACAGAGGACTTTTAGGGCAGTGAAACTATTCCGTAAGAGTAATGATGGTGGGTACATGTCACTGCGTATTTGTCAAAACCTACAGAATCTACATCACCAGGAGTGAATTCTCATATAAGTTGGGGGCTCTGAGTGACAGCGATGTGTCAGTGTAGGTTCATCTGCTGTGAATGCACCCCTCTTTGGTGGGGGATGTTGACAGTGGGAAAGCCTGCAGCTGAGGCGCAGCGGGTACAGGGAAACTTCTTCTACTTTCTGCTTAATTTTGCTGTGAACCTAAAACTGGCCTAAAAGATACAGTCAATTAAACTCACATACACAAGCACACACCCTATGGTCAACCCCCATTTAAGCTCAGCATCCCCTGAGACTCACTGCCTGCTCCTGCCTCTCCTCTGTCCCCCTTTCCCAAGGCTCCCCTGCCCCAGGCATGCCACGCACAGCCCCCTAAACGCGGCAGCTATCTCTCACTATAGACCCAGCACATGTGATGCCCTGAGGTGAGCACCCCTGTCCTCCTTACTAGGAGCTGCTTAGCAGACTCCCTCACATTTTTCAAAAACAGAACTCCCTTTCTGAATACTTTTTTAAGCCACAAAAAACTGAAATAGCAACTCCCTCCTTTGTATGCCCGTTCACAAGGAAATGTGGCAGCTTTTATCCTTGTTCTGTTACTGACCTCTCTCCTCTAACCACCTCTGGCTGCTCCCTGCCAGATCTTTCAGGATCCGGCCCCCGGCACTGTCTCAGCACCGAATCACTCCTCCTCGTCAGCTGGAGCTCATACATCCTGCTTCGGGCCTCGAACTCTCTTCCCTGCCGGAGCCCACTCCCCAAAAAACTCAAACAGCCCTCAGCTCAAGCTCCACCTCCTGCTTGTGGGAGGCTGCCTTGCTTTCCCAGAGTAAAATAGATCCCTCCCGTTCTATGTTCTCAAAATACTCAATGCTTTTCCCTTCGAGGTTTTTATTAAAATTGTGTCCAAATAATTATTTATGAAATTTGTTTAAGTTTTATCTCCTCCTTTAGGCTTTAAGCTCCTTCTCCTGTCTCCCTCCCCACCCCCACCCCTCACCCCCGGTAGTTCTGTTTCCTTCCATCTCTGAAGCTCCCAATATATACCTGTGAATAAATGGATTAATTACTCTCTCCTCCAGGGTACAGGTGGGTGTTCAGTCATTATTAAGTAAAGGGACGGTGTTCTTTTATCTCCAGGGTCTGGGTCAGTTCCTGACATAGAATGAGAGGTCAACAAATTTGGTATTCATGAGTGAATGAGTGAAGGAATGAGAAATTCCGGTATTCTTGCACAAATGGACTGCCCCACCTCTTCATGGTAGAAACCACTTAGCACCATACACAGAGCTTCAGGCTGAAGACGTTGTCGCAAGGTATCCAAGTCTAATCCTTGAGAGGATGATGACAACAGTCCACTTACTGATCTTTCAAGCTTACTCTTGTACCTATTTTCCATCCATGTTCATACTGAGAAATACAAAACCCTACACGGGCAACAGGTTCAGAGAGAGAATCTGGCCTGGCACACGGGCCATAGTGAACAAGGGTCAGCCAGATGCCAGGCCCCCTGGCTCCCAGGAAAGGCACAGCGCGGCAGCTGCGGCCAGCGAGCTTGAGAAGCCTTCCGATTCTGGAGGACCGCGGCGGATGGAGAGAGAGAATGGACGCTGATTACAATCGGAGGGGGGTTCTCCCGCTGAAAGGGAGCTGATTGAATGGTGCTGCGATGCTCCAGTCTGTCGGCAATCAAACGTCCTCCGGCTACCTCCCAGCAGCTGAGATTGGAAATGGGGGGCAGAGGCTGGCCCGCTGCCGAGGGCAGGCTGCAGGGCACAGGAGCCAGGCTGCCGCTAACGTGGGAGATGCCGGGACTGCTGATGGGAAACGCTGCCCCCAGGGGAGCCAGAGAAGGATGCAGTGTGCCCCGGGGACAGGGGACAGAGAGTAAGGGGAATAACCTTTAGAACTGCAGACTGCACAAACGCTTACCAAGTGTTTTGACTTATATTCTCACTAGATCCTCCTGCAATCCCTCCTGAAGCCAGTGTTATAACCCCCATTCTCTAGATGCAAACATCCAGGTTGGTGGAGAGGAAGTGTCAAGCTCAATGTGATAAGGTATAAAGTTGGAGCTGAGACAAGAATCCCAAAGCCACCTGACTCGGAAGTACACTGGAACCCAAAACATGAGTCCCCAATATAAAATCAAAATCTCAAAATACTGCCGAAACCAGTTTGGCTCAATGGATAGAGCGTCAGCCTGCAGACTGAAAGGTCCCACGTTTGATTCTGGTCAAGGGCATGTACCTTGGTTGCAGGCACATCCCCCGTGGGGGGCATGCAGGAGGTGGCTTATTGATGTCTCTCTTTCACCGATGTTTCTAGCTCTCTGTCCCTCTCCCTTCCTCTCTGTAGAAAATCAATAAAATATATTTTTTAAAAAATCTCAAAATACTGAAGTGGGTTAGATGTTCCCAGGAAGATGCTCCCAGTTCTGAATTCTTCTCAAACACCTACTAGTAGGATAGTAGGACCTCCATCAACCTGGGCCATCTGTATATATTTATAAAAATACGTGTGTGTGTGTATATTCTGTGCCCCATGTTTGATATGCTGAAACCGATTCACATTATGAGAGGTGAAACCATTGACTGCAAGTGGCAGGGCCAGCTGTTAAAATCAGACCAAGTTCTAGTCCCAGTGATGTCAACTACAACAGAGGAAACATGGTCAATATTGGCATAACTATCCATGGTGCCAGGTGGGTACTGGAAACATCGGGGAACGCTCTGTGGGGTACATGATTGGCTAACGACTCTCCCGGACAGAGTTAAGGTTCTGAGCATTACCAAGAGAACTGGAAATGTGCCCCTGGGTGCATGGGGCCATTCGCCCTTTGGATATGCCCAGCTGACAAGGCTGAATTAAAGTCACCTTTAACTCTATCATTCTCTCCATCTCAAAAATCACACCTATTATGGGGCTGTAAGACCTGATAGTACCCTGGAGACTGCAACTGATGTCTGATCTCTGGTTAGGGAGGCCTCTTATGTCTACCCCAAATCCTGCCAATTGGAGCTCCATTCTTTAAATTTGCATTCCACATTCTATGAGTAGAAGTGTGTGCATGCTGCTTTTTTGGCAATGTTGTGAGGATTCCTTGTGATGAAGTCCATGTGGGAGCGCGCCTGAGTCCTGAGGGATGGGCACACACCTGGATGGCAGTGAGAAACTGTAGACAACTGTAACCACTCAGCCACAAGTCCTGGGACTGCCACTCCCGCTCTCTGGCCTTGGTTTTCTATATTTAAAAAAGGGGGAGTCAGTGGCATCTGTAAATGTGCAGGACTCTTTGATACTGAACATTAAGAATAATACGGATGGTCCTATCAAAAATCCCCTGAGAGTTAAATCACTGTTACAATGAGGGTCTAATGTGTTTGGTGCTTTAGAGGCCTTCTTCTTTCTGGCCAGTGGTGCTCAGTGGGTTGAGCATCATCCCATGCACCAAGAGGTCACTGGTTCAGCTCCCAGTCAGGGCATATGCCCAAGTTGCAGGTTCGATCCCCAGTAGGGAATGTGCAGGAGGCAGACGACCAATGTTTCTCTCTCATCTATGTTTCTATCCCTCTCTCCCTCTCCATTCCTCTATCTCTAAAAATAAAATCAATGAAAACATATTAAAAAACAGTAACAAAAAGAAGCCTTCTTCTAATTTGCCCCCAAGCTGGGATATACCTACTTCCTCAGCATCATTTCTACGAATTTGCAGAGGAAAAGTAAAAGTCAGATAGGTTAGATCAGTAGTCGGCAAACTGCGGCTTGTGAGCCATAGGCGACTCAAGAGTCTCCGTTTGCCGCTCTGTTGACTAGTGAGTTTGCCGACCACTGGGTTAAGTAATACACACACACACACACACACACACACACGCACAGCCACAGAGCCACAGAGCAAATTAGGGGATTATAAAGGGGCAGGGGTGTGGCTATATCCCCTGCACGAACTGTCACATTCCAAGTACCTCAGTCCTGGAGTTGCAAACTCTGATTCTGGGCATGGCAGCCCATTGAGAAAGCCCATTTCCGACCCAATTATTTGAATGACAAAGGGGCCAGCATTAAAGTGGGAGCAATTGTCTTTACATCACCCTGGGCACCACTTCCAGCCACAAACTTGCGGACACCAGCCTCTTGTGGCACCGATTTGGGGGGTATGGAAATTGTCATGTAATTTACAACAGGCAGTGCCTGGAAGTGACTTCCTCAGCATCTGCTCTCTAGTAGTCCCGAGAGCAGGGAATGCAGAACGCTCTCGGGCTTGCTTGGAGAAATGCAATCTCCTCAGTTACATCCAACAGAGTTCCATAGCTTCTCTCTCAACTCTGCAAGCGGATCTCTCTCCTCTGCTCCCCTCACCCTGTCACGCTTCTCCTTACTTATGCTGTTGAGGTTGCATCCACAAATCCAACCTTTCTCCAAGAACCTGCCCAGCCCACCTCAGCTCCCACTCCCCTCTCCTGGAAAAAGAATAGGAAGCAAATTAAGTATGGTCTGATATGACCCAAATAAGAATTTGCAGAGGGAAAGGGAAAGGGAAAGTCAGGAATAAACCACAGAATGAAAAAAAAAAGGGGGAAGCAGAACCCATGGGCAGTGACGGCTAAACATGAAGTAGCAGAAATCAATGAAGAGCTTTATGATGTGACTCCAAGGGCACGTGGGCAGCTGTCCAGCAATCAGAGATCCTTGGACTACACTCTGACCATGTCAGTTTCACTTCTTCATGTATTCATCAAACATTCACTGAAGATGTTTGGCCTTAGGCTAAACACACTTAGGGAAGAGGGGCGGGGGAAAGAGTAAGGAGAAAACAAAGACCGCTGCTCTCACAGAGCTTACAATCTAGATCAGTGGTCAGCATGCGGCTCGGGAACCGCAGTTTGCCGCTCTATTGACTAATAAGTGTGCCGATCACTGCTCTAGATGATCAGACAGACAAACAGGTAGTGAGATTAAAGGGTAAGATGGAAATCAGCAGGAGGCCAGGGACCATGAGAATATAAGACAGGGGTGCTTGACCTGCGTGGTAGTTAAGAGAATTTGAATTATTACGTCGTGTTAGAATCTAAGGATGGAGAGAAGAAGACAGGCAGGCAAGGAAGAGTGGGAACTACACCAGGGTAAGGAAACGCCGAGGCATCTAGAGATACATAAGCCAGGAGGGCTGCCAGTCTACTAGAGAGAGACTAGGGCAAGCAGTTGGACAATGCACAGTGTTGTAGGAGCGACACAGAATCCCTCCCAGTTTCCACTTCCATGACTCAGCATCCACTGTGGCCATGTGCAGGGGACACTGGGCTGAGCAGCCAATGTGACTTCAAGACATGGCTGTTAGATGGTCCTTGTGTGACCCTCTTCCTATTCGTGGCCTGCCCCTCCCCCTCTGTCAAAGAGGAGGTTACATTAGATCCCCAGGTACATACATTTTAATCGCACAAGTCGATGCTCCAGGATGACTTAGCAATTTTCAGGATTGATTCCTCGCTTCTAATATAATCACAGCTTTTGTGTGTTTTTTTCCTTCCACATTACACCCCTTTCTGTGGAATGCTTGACGTTATTTATTTCTCATATCCCCGGGACCTAAATCCTTGAATTATTCTAAATCTTGCCCAGGCCTGACATCACAAATAAATTCTCCATCCCGGGGGGATGGAGATAAATAGGGGCTGCCATGCCTGTGACCTCCATCAGGCATTTGGCTCCAATGCTCAACCCAAGGAAAATGTTGTACCGAGCCAGGCTGGAGGAGGCAGGGAGACATGAGAAAAGAAGAAGGAAAGGAAGACATAAAGCTGGGCCTTCGTGAAAAGGCAAAGGAAGCAGCTTCCCTCTGGATTCACGCGGTGACACCCGGGAGATGGAGGGGGTTTACTTTTGGATCTTGCCTTTGAAAAAATATGTTTTTTATTGATTTCAGAAAGGAAGGGGGAGGGAGGGAGGGAGGGAGAGAGGGAGGGAGGGAGGGGAGAGAGAGAGAGAGAAAGAGAGAGAGAAAGAGAGAGAGAGAGAGAGAGAGAGAGAGAGAGAGAGAGAGAGAAACATCAATGATGACAAAGAATCATTGATTGGCTGCCTCCTGCATGCCCCCTACTGAGGATCCAGCCTGCAACCCAGGCATGTGCCCTGACCAGGAATCGAACCGTGATCTCTGGGTTCATGGGTGGACACTCAACCACTGAGCCAGGTCAGCTGGGTGGGTCTTTCCTCTTTGTTCTCAGAAAGAAAGGAGCTTCCTGAGAGACAGCCAGGCATAGCAGGCTTGGGGGCCTGTGGAGCTGGGTTAGAGCTCCTTCCCCTCCCCCCATTAGAATCAGCAAGCCAGTCCTTTCATTCTTCCTGGGACTCGATTTCCTCAGAAGATTTGGCATTTCTTCAGAAATGACCAAGAGAATAGACCAAAACGCGCATGTGGAAATGCTTGATGCTGGTCCCATGGCACAGAAAGCATGGGATGAAGAGGAGCCAAACTAACCCAGGGTGGGGGCTGGGTGGGAAGCTGGCAGGAAACCTCTATGTCTCTCCACTGGCTAGTTCCAGCAAGCCCAGCTTGCAAGTATGGGTCGGCTTTGAACACGTGGGTATAAGTTGGAGCAAAACAGGAGCAGTACTAGGGACATGACATGGAGATGTGGGACAGACAGGTTGAATGTGGGCCTGAAAGACCTTGCATGTCATCAGCCATCAGTCCTTACTCAATGCAGCCACGCCTCATCCATGTTCATCAACATATCTTTCCCCTGCCCCTGTAGGGTGGTATAGTGCTTATTGCTTCTTTATACAAGCTCAGTTCCCTTGTCTACAAAATGTAGCTGTATTTTTGCACTCACTTAAACATGGCTATAAGCTACTAGCAGCATTCCATCCTGTGATGGATCCTAAGAGTTAACCCTTTCTGACTCATAGCCATAGTAATGGATGTCTCATCTTTCCCACGGACATCCACCAGCCTCGGAACCACGTGACTGAAGGCGCCACCCTTCTATGTCTCCCCCTTAAGCCTCCATATTACCTACCACAGCACCGACACCCACCGCTCATTCTCAGAAG